>JAOBRD020637355.1:0-15297 GCA_027575215.2 Hydrozoanthus sils
AAGGGGGGCTTAATAGAGAATTTGCGGTAACTCAGTTTTTTTGTAGTATAAAATTTAATTGCTGAACTTCTTTTACAATGCCTAAAGTTTTTTTATGGCTGCAATTATTTTGAAAACACACTTCAGACCTTTTACACTCTATGATTGCTTGAATTCTTTTCTCTAGATGCTGATGAGTGCCGAGTCAATCAGGGAGGCTGTGAGTTTCGCTGCACAAACACCGAGACTTCGTACTATTGTTCCTGCTGGACAGGCTACAGACTTGCTTCCAACAAACATTCCTGTGAAGATGAAGACGAATGCACAAGAATGAATCATACTTGTCCAGGTATATCTGGTACACTTTTCCAAGATAGTAATAGGAACTCATAGGACGCATTAAAGACAGGTGTGGTGCCTTTTATTAAGGTCATAGTCAAACAAGAATGCCTCAAAATGATGGCCGTTATTTTTCCACGTTTGAAGTACCTTAAATCTCATCCACTTGTAACTCAGTGTTTTGTGGATATATAAGCTTTGCTGTACTGAAAAACATGCGGTTTTTGTCAGCTAGCGGCACACACATACTTCTATATCTTAATTAATACTGCGCAATCTTCTTAAGGGATATAAAGCGCAGGGGAGTCAGACAGCTAGTCATAATAGTGGGTAGCACAGGTAAGGTCTGATATGTTGACATTGTTCAGCTGATGCTTAAACGAGTTCAAGGAGTTGGCGCTGCGGGCAGACAGAGCGAGTGAGTTCCATTTGGGGACAGTGCGAGGGAAAAAGGAAGACCTGCAACAGAGTTTATTTGACCGAATGTTTTGGAATCTTAGCGGGAGATACGCGAAGTGTCTTGCTAGTGACTGGCTTGAGTGAAAGCACATCGACGAGATTGTGAACAATTTCTTACATCAGTGCTAGCCGTGCGATGGCTCTGTGGTTTTAACTTTAGACTTTCCCTTCCAAGCCGTTGAAGCAAAACTGTGACGCTGCTTTCTCTTCTATAGTCACCCAGGACGAAACGTGCTGCCCTTCTTTTCACTTATTAAGGGTATCTATGTTGTTTTGAAGATATGGATCCCATACCACACAGCAGTATTCCAATTGAGGGAGAACAAGGTCTTTGTATGCTGTTGATTTAACCCTTTCAGACGCCGGTGCAGAACACCTAGGATTCAGTTGGATTTACATGTGATGAAGTGACAATGGTGTCTCCAATCCAAGCTTTTGATGGTGTTTAAATCTAACTGCCAGTTTCCTTCCCACTCAAACAGAGATGTAATGTCTCGTTGGAGTTGATCGCAACCCTCGCTTGACATGACTTCTCTATACAGGATACAATCGCAGGGCTTTCAGAATGTTCTGAAGTAGACGGCTGCTGGAAAAAAGTAACCGCCTGTGCAGGAAAGGTGGCAAGAAAACAAAACGAAGGCCGTAGGCTCCGCAAAACGAGCGGCCATAGGCTGCAAGCATTCTAGGGGGTCCGGGCACGTGCTTCCCCGGGAAGATTTTGAAATTTGGAGCCCCTAAAACGCAGTCTGGTGCATTTTGTTTTGGAACAGAAAAATGCAATTTTACTTGAAGACTGTTAACACTATAACTTAAATATACAGAATTCAAAATGGCGAAAGGAAACAGCGAAACAGGAGCGAACTCGAGCATGAATAACAAAAGACATTTTCTAGTCTTTGAAACTTAAGGTATTGAAATCAATGCAGCTGAAAACAAAATACTTAACATATTACTGCAAGGAGAACCATAGTTTGAAATCGAGTGTGAGCAAGCCGTTTTGGGGTAAGATTTGGAGTCAGTTTGCTGAGATGTATTTGTCGTCATGCGAGAAGTAGACGACGGTGAAACTCAAAGTAGCCAGCGGAACTCTGGCGGCCGCCGGCTTGTTTTGAAAGCCCTGCAATTGTCTGCGAACAAACACAATGGAGAGGATATGCCTGCATGGATGCCATTGATAAAGATAAGGAAGAATAATAGGCCAAGCACTTTTCCTTGGGGCACCCCTGATGTTACGACCACTTCTTCTGATTTAATTCCTTCTAACACTACTCTTTGAGGGTGCTTGATTATGAAACAGTCTTACTTACTTCTTTTTCAGACGTTGCTGTTGGCCTACTTAGTTTTTTTTAAGCCAATCTACCCCGCTCCAGCAATACTAATAATAAAACCCCTACATAATGGTATCAAGTAACTTATTGTTAACTGATACATGACTTGGTTCAGAATGTTTTTTTTCGTTTTCAGGTACTTGTGTCAATACTGTTGGCTCATACATCTGTCAATGTTCCGAAGGTTTCCGTTATGATCCCGTTCAAAACACTTGCAGTGATATTGATGAATGTATTGCGGGAACAGCTAACTGCCATCAGCGCTGTGCAAACACACAAGGGAGTTATCACTGTAAATGTAATCCAGGCTTCGCGCTGTCGCAAGACAAGATCACGTGCCGTGACGTCGACGAGTGTATACAGTCAAACTACTCATGTCAGCAGCGCTGTAGTAACACAGTTGGCTCTTTCACCTGTAGCTGTTTACCGGGATATTCACTGGCATCCAATGAAGTTTCATGTTTACCCGTGGAATGCGACCAGCCTCAAATGCCTAATGGTTTGGTCATATCTTGTGAGGGAACATCTATTCAGTATAGGTAATAACTCCTTCAAGTACATTATTTTTTTATTTTGTTACCTGGGTTTGTTTTTACTCTATACTGACAAGTTCGATTGGTTACATTTACCAAAAGATTACAGCAGAACAGAACTTTTGGCGTCATGTTTACATAGGCGGTATTTGGAATAGAACCAAATTATCTCGCGCAGCGGAAAGCGACATCTTTTACAGGCGAAAAGTGCTTTAAGGTACCTGTAAAGTACTTGTGTTACAATAAGGTAATGAGACAAATTCGGGAAATGTTTACGTTTTGGAACGACAGTTTTATGGCATTAGCTTTACCTTTTCAGGTTTGGAAAGATGTGCAGTTTGTCATGTGAGAAGGGTGTCTTGCTAGGATCAAACAAGATAACGTGCCAGGCGTCCGGAAGATGGAGCATTCCCAGAGCAGAATGCACTATTCATACACCAGGACACAACACACCTCCAAAAGCAATTCTTCTGTCATCGTCTTCAGTTCAAGAGAACTCTCCCACAAGAACTGTGATAGGAAAACTTAGTACTGTCGATGAGGATGAAGGGCAGTCACATTTTTACACAATAGTCGATAGTGCGGGTAATCTGTTTGATATCGACAACAGTACTTCCACGGTGATAGTGATCGGTCGGTTGGACTATGAGAGACAATCACGACATCATGTTCGAGTCACGTCGACTGATGACGGTTCCCCACCGCTATCTCTAACACAAGAGTTGGTCATTTACGTTATCAATATCAATGAGCCGCCAGGTTAGTTAATGCACAATAATGATGATGATGACGATGATGATATTGATGATAAATTCAGGGGTTTCGTTTCACGCCGGACGCAACGTCAGGTTGTTGGCACGCACTTCTGTAATAAGACATTCCTCATCCCTTGCCCCCTTCCCTGCTACCTTTAATAACTGACAAGACAAGTTCACCGCCAACTGACCCTGATATTTGATCAGAGAGCATCTCCCCAAATCAGCCTTTCTCACATTTCATTTAGATATCATCTCACCAAAATGAAAAAAAATACAAATTCTAAAGGGAACACAAAAAACTGCATTTTAGAGAGTCATGTTTTAAAAATCCCCGTTCATTGCTATCGTTATCATCGAGAGTGGAGCCTGGCACTACAACCGAAACACGTAACATTTCAAATGCTTGTTTGTTTGTTTATTAATTAAATGTTATGTATAGTATTCATTCTTCATCCATTTATGAGTTTCCTCATCTTATCGTTGCTCCTTAAATCAAAAAGCATAATTATTATACTTGATCTTCGTGGGTTCGATTTCCACTCGGGGCAGTTTTGGGGTTTTTTTTCTTTCTCAGTTTCTCTTACACTTGCCTTTGGTTCATTACAGCATGTCAGAGTTTGACCTCTCTGAAGTTGATCACGTTGATCGAAAAATGCATTTGTTCCGATATTATACTTATCTTAAAACTTATCAACGATGTTGTTTTCCAATTAAAAGCTTAGTCAATAATTATATACTGTAGGAAAACTTAAACCAACCATGCATTGTCCTCATGCTACAGGTCCTCCGACCTTATCTTCATTTAATGTGCCAGAGAATGTGGAAGTTGGTCACGTAATTGGTTACCTGAGTGCTACAGATGTCGACAGTGATGGTGATTTAGCTTTTACATTGCTAACAGACGCTGAAGGTCGATTCAAAGTTGTTGGAAGCGCACTGCAAGTCAACTCTAAACTTAACTTTGAAGAACAGCCATTTCATTCTGTTACAGTTCAGGTGTGGGACAGTGGTTCCCCAAGACTTGAAAACATTGCTACCCTAAATATTACAGTGACAGACGCAAACGATGCACCACAAAGAATCATTTTCAGAGGAGGACTGTTTCCAGAGTATACCTTTGGAAGACCAAGCTACACTCAAAATGGAACTATTGTTGGAAGCCTAACTACAGTAGATGAAGACTTAGGACAACGTCATACATACGAAATTATCAACAATATTAACGGTCCCGCAGCGTTTGGGGTAAATGGGTCAAACTTGGTTGTTAGTTGTGCATTTCTCTTGGACTTTGAAGCACGCGAGTCGTGGATCCTTGTTGTCAAGGCAACAGACAGTGAAGGAAGTAGTGTGTCGTCAACAGTTACTGTTCGCTTGCTTGATGTCAATGAAAGCCCTGTTAGTATCATGGTGTCCGGAGATTCTTTTCTGGAAAATGCACCAATTAGGACAACTGTGGGGTCGTTAAGCGCACGAGATCCAGACAGATGTGATAATCACACGTTTACTCTCAGCTCAAACCCAGATGGTATCTTCACCCTGGATGGAAACTGTCTCAAGACAGCACGAGCTGTTGACCATGAGACAACAGCCGTAGTTCAGGTGACAGTATTTGTAACAGATAAAGGTGGCATTTCAGTCTCTCAAAACTTAACAATATCTGTTATAGATCAAAATGAAGCACCTACTAGGATATTCCTAAGAAAGTTATTCACGAGCAGTAAATGCTCGCCACACGCTGACGCTTGTATTGTAGAGAACAAACGGAAAGGCTATCCAGTTGCATACGTTACAGTCCAGGATCCAGATCGAGATGATACGGCAACTTGCGACGTATTAAGCGGTGAATCATTCGCAGTCGCGAACAAGGAGCTTGTGGTCAGCGGCAGTGTTAACTATGAAGCTTTGAATCCTGATCACGTGGTAACCGTTGTTATAGGTTGTCGTGACAGAGGCGGCTTAGTGATACAGGAAACGTTTAACATCAGCATTGTTGACGGGAATGATCCTATAATCAACGTCTTTCTTTCACATCAAGTTGTCAGTTCGAGTGTACCGATTGGTTGCATTATTGGTAGATTCGAAATTGAAGATGAGGACGCTGGCGCCAGCCATTACTGCGTTCTTTTGGACCCAGACAGCCCGTTTCAAGTCGATCGATTACAACTAAAGACAAGGAAGCCCCTTAATAATGCAACTCTTTCACGCCACCCAGTCCACGTGTTGTGTTCGGACTATAAAGCAATATCTTTTCCAAAAACATTTTACATCGAGGTTAAAGATTTCAACATGTCCGCTCAAATTAACATCACCCTAGACTCCCACAGAATTGACGAGAACCTACCGCCAGGGTCAAGAGTAGGAACACTTGTTGCGTTGAGTTTTGACCCGACAGAAATCTTGGTATTTCAGTTAGATGACAGTGTTAACGGAACATTCGCGCTGACTAATAGCAAAACTGCAAACTCGCGCGTACTTGTTGCCACAAAGTCTCTGGATTATGAAAAACGAAAGAAATACACGGTAGTGGTGCGTGTTTTTGGACATCATGGACGCACCAACTTCGAGGTGTTCGAAATCACTGTAAGTAAATAACACCAATGATAAAATCAGGCAGTATTAGTAACATGTCCTCCTGTGCAATGTTTAACTAAGACCTCTAGTATGATAGTTTTAAACTTTTATTCAGTTTTGACACGATTTGTTAGAGGAGGTCCGGGCTAGTTCTAGATGAGGAGGTCCAGGTTTACTTCTAGATGAGGGGGTCCAGGTTTGTTTCAAGTGGAAAGGTCCAGGTTTTTTCTAGAAAGAGGAGGTCCAGGTTTGTTTCTAGATGAGGAGGTTCAGGTTTGTTTTCTAGATGGGGATGTCCACGTTTGTTACAAGAGGGGAGGTCCAGGTTTTTTCTAATGAGGAGGTCCAGGCTTGTTTCTAGATGAGGAGGTCCGGGTTTGTTTCTAGATGAGGAGGTCCAGGTTTGTTTCTAGATGAGGAGGTTCAGGTTTGTTTCTAGATGAGGAGGTCCAGGTTTTTATCTAGATGAGGAGGTCCAGGTTTGTTTTTAGATAAGGAGGTCCAGGTTTGTTTCTAGATGAGGAGATCCAGGTTTGTTTCTAGACGAGGAGGTCCAGGTTTGTTTCTAGATAAGGAGGTTCAGGTTTGTTTTCTAGATGGGGATGTCCACGTTTGTTACAAGAGGGGAGGTCCAGGTTTTTTCTAATGAGGAGGTCCAGGCTTGTTTCTAGATGAGGAGGTCCTGGTTTGTTTCTAGATGAGGGGTCCTGGTTTGTTTCTAGATGAGGAGGTCCAGGTTTTTTCTAGATGAGGAGGTCCAGGTTTGTTTCTAGATGAGGAGGTCCAGGTTTGTTTTTAGATAAGGAGGTCCAGGTTTGTTTCTAGATGAGGAGATCCAGGTTTGTTTCTAGACGAGGAGGTCCAGGTTTGTTTCTAGATAAGGAGGTTCAGGTTTGTTTTCTAGATGAATATGTCCAAGTTTGTTACAAGAGGGGAGGTCCAGGTTTTTTCTAATGAGGAGGTCCAGGCTTGTTTCTAGATGAGGAGGTCCAGGTTTGTTTCTAGATGAGGAGGTCCTGGTTTGTTTCTAGATGAGGGGTCCTGGTTTGTTTCTAGATGAGGAGGTCCAGGTTTTTTCTAGATGAGGAGGTCCAGGTTTTTATCTAGATGAGGAGGTCCAGGTTTGTTTCTAGACGAGGGGGTCCAGGTTTGTTTCTAGTTGAGGGGGTCCAGCTTTGTTTCTAGATGAGGGGGTCTAGGTTTGTTTCTGGAGGAAGGAGCAAGGGAGGCGTGGGGTCAGTCAGATTTTTTCCAATCTTAATCATATTTAATGCAGAAGAGAACAGGATTGTTTTTCAGCAATCGCCCATTTGGAAAAGGTACTGTCCTCATATTTTGCCAAAGGGAGATCTTAAAATACAGAAGAATTTCGCTCTCGAAATCTCCAAATGTGCTGTATTGAAACTTCGCAGTCGTTTTAGTTTTCTTTCTCGTTTTCTGTCAAGGTAAAAGATGTCCATGAATCACCTCGGCACCTTGTGCTCAATCACAACTCAGTTCCCGAAAACCTCAACAACGCTTTGATCGGTGTCATCTCTTTCAAGGACCCCCAGAAGAGACATTTATCAGTTGAGATTGTTGATAGCTTCCATTCACCTTTTCAGGTACAGAACTTTTCTTTATTTGCTGCACTAGGTGTCTGGTTACTTAGCTTTTTATCTGTCGGTTTTCACCCGACGTCATAGCGGTCATGTTGGTGCCCTTGAACAAGAGAATTTTGTTGATTTCTTTTGTTTAGGACACCAGTATGGCCATTTCGTCTTTTGATTTTGGCGTCTCTAGGGAATTCTTGATACCCAAGAAGAGATAGCGGACCAGTAGTTGGTTAACGGCGCCGTTTCCCAGCTAAAACCCGAAGTAGATGCCCAGCAAAGAAGTTAAAAAACACAAGTTTTAACTGAAAGTTACAATTCACACATTCAACAAAATACTAAGGACTTAAAAGGACAAAAATGCTTAGTTTTAATGTTTTATTAAATTTGAAAGCAAAAAAATAATAGGCCCCCTTAAAATATCCTGGTTTATCATCAAAATTTTCGAACAATTCAGTGCGATGGGGCGTTTTTTTAAGTGTTATACTTTTTTGTCGGTTTGAAGTAAATCATCACCACTAACTACCACACAAAATATTGATATAGTCCATATTACTATTAATCTATTACTCTTGTATATTTTTACTGTATTCTTTGACAGAATTGCTTTGATCTCTGTTTATTGTTTCTCAAAAGGGACAAAAATTCTCAATTTTTTCCTCGTATATTTCTTTTATTTAAAAAATAAGAAAAAGTCAATGCGCTGGCAAAAATCAGTACACGCGCTGATGATATAAACCGAGATATTTTTAAGTGGCCTTATATAGAGAATTTCGTATGTTTGCTCGCGAGTTAAACCGCTTATCATAGTTGGAAATACAAAGCTTCAAAGATAACCAAAATCTCACTTTATTTTCGACATATACACAACAAAGTTGTTTGGTCGTGTAACAAATTTTTCTTTCTGTTTGTTGCAGTTGCTACCATCAACCAGCTCGGCTTACTCCTGGAGACTGCTCACTAGAAAACCGCTGGACTACGAAACAGGTCGCAATCACGTGATAATTGTTCGTGTTAGAGATGCTGCCCAGTTATTGGCGGTCAACCAATCATTTACTGTTCACGTTATCAATGTAAACGAGGCGCCAACAGCAATTTATCTCGACAACACAAGTGTGGAAGAAAACTCCCCGATTGGTACCAGAGTTGGAAATTTTAATGTCATTGATCCAGACGAAATGTTTGTTGGTCAGCGGATAACTTGCCATCTGAGGAACGATGGTCGTGGACGGTTTGTGGTCAGAGGACTCTATATTGAGATAGCAGATTCCCGCCTTTTAGATTTCGAGTCGGCAAATGATGGCAAATATCTTATTGACGTGGAATGCCAAGACCAAGATGGTGGCACAGTTCATCAACAGTTTCGAATTCAGATACGGGATATAAACGAACCTCCTGAAAGGATTGTGTCCTCGACAGGAGTATTTGAGGTGTGCTTCTGTTTCTGTTAATGCTGAAAGGAATGTGATTTGAATAGTAGTGAGAGCGTGTAGTATGTTTTCTTATAATTATTACTCGACAAAGTCCAAACGGCTAAGTTTTTAGTCCGAACTAATGTTTCTTACAATCCGTTAACTGACTTGGAAATTTGTTCCCAAATAGTTTGAGATTCTGAGCAGTGTTTGTAAGCAAAGAAAACCTTTCATTGTAAAGATGTAACTTTGAATTTTGCCTTAAGCGTAAGCAAAATAATTTTTAGCTGCTTTCGTAGTGGCGGTGTGAGACTAAGTTTTAAACAAATCAGTATGGCCTTATTCGATCACTTAAACAGCATTGTTTTTTATTTAGATTGCTGAAAATCAGAGTCCAGATACCACTGTCGCAGTTCTCCGTACCATTGATCAGGATAAAAACGAAACATTCCGATACTCTGTCGATTCTCAAGTCTCAAAATTGTTTGCTATTCAACATGACCGACTTGTGACCAAAGTCCGACTAAACTATGAAGGCAAGATGGAGTACATGGTAAATGTTACTGTGAAAGACAAAAAGAACGCCAGCCTTACCCAGGGGATCGTAGTGCGAGTGCTGGATATGAATGACTCTCCGTCTAAAGTTCTCCTGCCACCACGTGTATCCGTTGCTGAAAACGCAAAGGTGCGTTAGTATACAACTTTCAAACAATAGCTACTCTTTCACGGTTAAAACTGTTGTTTCACGGATCGCACGATTATATTACTTGCTTCACACGGTTATTACATAGTGAATACGGTTGTTATATACTTGGTGCGCACAGTTGTTTCATGGTTCACACCTGTAGTTATTACTTGGTTCACACTGTTATTTCATGGTTCAGACGGTTGTTACTCGGTTCACATGGTTATACCTTGGTTCACATGGTTTTTACGAGGTTCACACAGCTATGACACGGTCAATAACAGTCCACACGGTTATTTCATGGTTCATACGCTTATTACTCAGTTCACACAGATATTGTTCGGTTAACACAGTTGTTACTCGGTTCACATGGGTGTTACACGGCTCACACGGTTGTTACTAGGTTCATATGGTTGTCACTATACTTTAGCTATACCCTATCACTACACCCTATCACGATAGCCTAGTCACCTTTTTGTCACTCCATCTATTTAAGGAGCTGCCAACACCTTATGTTAGATTAATTTCTATATACTTACTACTGGTATAAGCTCATATTAAAAGAATCGAGGCCGTTTTGCGTGAAACTGTTCATATTTTTAAATTATACTAGTTAACTACAAATACTTTGTACAATCCAGGTGGACACCTTGATGGCGGAAGTTACAACAGTCGACGAGGATTCGGGTCAAAAACATTCTTACATTCTACAAGCCCAAACTCCTAAAGGTGTTTTGAAGTTTGCGGATGGAAACATGCTACACGTGGCAGATCCCACCTTGCTCGACTTTGAGACCCATCCTAACATCACTCTAGTTGTTGTCAGCACGGACATCGGCAAACACTCACGCCTTTCTAAAGTTGAAACCCTAGTTGTGCCAGTAACTGATATCAATGAACCTCCTTCTGGTATCGCTCTCAATCCAAGAAGTGTAAGAGAAAACTCACCAGTGGACACCGTTATAGGAACAGTTACTGTGGAAGACCCTGATACCGGTCCGCAACTTTTCTTCTGTTCGCTTCTGGACGACGCACAGGGTCGAGTTGGACTTAAACAAAATAAAAGAAATATCTCCCTAATTGTTGCTGGTAATGGTATGCAATTTAATTACGAAAGGAAGCAATTTCACGGTATTACCCTTCGTTGCCAAGACAACGGTGGTTTATCGTATCAAAGAAACTTCATTGTTAATGTACTTGATGGCAATGATCCTCCCTACAGTATAATCTTCATTGACGCACACGGTGATACAACACTAGACCCCAGGCCACCTAATATTTCCACGAGTACTCAAGTGATTACATCAGCTTATGCAACAGTTAACGAAACGGCAACAGTTGGGATTAGTATCGTGGCGTACGTAAAGGTCATAGACGAAGATAATACCAAAAATCCTCTGCGAGCTCAAACACACGTTTGTACCCTGATCAGTGAGCTCGATGCCCAGTTATACACCATCGTTCATGCTGGTAGTCCGATGAATTCGAGTCGTCCTTACAGGAAGAAGAGATCTTATTCTAACTTGTATGACACCGTCCCAGATGAATTTATGATTCAACCGGGGACAAATTCAATATTAGTGCGAAAACGCCTTGACTACGAACGAAATGCCAATTATACATTGTTTTTGAAATGTACTGATAATGGTGTTCCACGCATGTCAACTGTGGCTTCATTACGAGTATACGTTCTTGATGTCCCTGAGGCGCCAACAGACCTGATTTTATCATCACTATGGATACCAGAGAACGCGAGAGAGAATGCTCTTGTTGGAAATCTGACCCTAATTGATTCCGACCACACACGCTCTGCGTATTCCTTTGAAATAACGTCTCGTGGAGTACCTTTCCATCTAGCTGGGCGTCAAGTATTTGTCACACGTGTTCCTCTTGACCACGAGACCACTCCCTTGCTCACCCTGCAAATTACTGTTAAAGAGGTGTACACTTCCCTTAAACTTGTGAGAAGTTTTGACATCAATGTTACAGATGTTAATGAGGCGCCAAATAGTGTTACTCTAAACGGAAGAACCAAGGTTGGTGTGCTCGAAAATGTTGCTATTGGCTATGAAATTGGCACTTTTGTTGTTAAAGACGAAGACAAGTTTGATAAGAATTTTAACATTCAAATAACAGGAGAAGGAAGTGGGGACTTTCTCGTCGTCAACAGGAAACTTGTAACAGCGGTGCAGCTAGATGCCTGGAAACGAGATCAGTACATAATGAAAGTGCGAGCTACTGATAGAGGGGGACTGAGTACTAATACTATTCTTACTATAACTATCAGTGTAGTCGACGCATGCTCTTTAAACTATGGAGGATGTAGCCAGCACGCCTTATGCTCCCGAGCAGGCCCGGGAAGAGCATTATGTACGTGTAAAGTTGGTTTTACGGGGAATGGGGTGATTTGTGCTGATATCAATTTCTGTGCGCCTAGTCCGTGCTATACTGACAACTCTGTTGGTGAGTGTCGTGACGGTTTTGGCGGTTGGAACAACTACACTTGCAATTGTAAACCGGGGTGGTCTCCACCAGACTGCAGGGCCGAGGTTAATGAGTGTCGACCAGATCCTTGTTATTCAAATGGCACAGAACATTGTGAAGATCTCTTGAATGGCTTCAAGTGCCATTGTAAATCAGGCTTCACTAGCGATCTTTGCAAAGAAAATGTTAATGATTGTGTTGTTAATACTTGTCTCAATGGCGGGACATGTATAGACAAAATTAATGGGTTTGTTTGTATCTGCAAGGCGCCTTTTATTGGAGTTAACTGTGACACAGACGACACCATCTGTAGGGAAAACCCAAAAATATGTCCGAGAAACGGTACATGCATTTCGTATCCTGAAAACAAGACCAAATTCTCGTGCCGTTGTGAGGTTCCTTGGGGTGGTGACTGTACGGGATGTGCACCCGGGTATGGTGGAGTAAATTGCGAGCCCTGTCAGTACCCTTGGACGGGAGAAAACTGTGAACAGGACTGGAGAAACTGTCAACCCAATCCTTGTGTCAACGGAGGTTCTTGTTTTCCTCTAAAAAACGCAGATTTTAGTTGCGTATGCCCTCATCATCTCTTCGGTAAAAGGTGTGAAAACAAATTCAATGCAACTTACGATGGAAATAACAGTGACAGTGATTTTCTTGGTCTCGAAGGAAAAATCGCCATTATAGCTGTTGCGGTCATTCTTTTGGTTGTGCTTGTTGTCGTGTTGGTCGTTTGGAAAATAAGAAAACGAAACAAATACCGTTCTCACAATGCACGAATAGAAAAGAACCCAAAACTGAAGAAACTCAATGTTGGCTCCCCGTTCAGAGAAAACGTAGAAAGACACAAGTTTGAATTCTCAAACCCAGTGTTTATCATGGAGAGTCCAGAGGGAGACAACATTGCGCATGCTCGGAATCGGGCAGCGGCTGAAAAAGTTCCCGATTCGAGCCAGCGGCTTCCTGAGCCTACGGTAATACAAACGTCTGAGAACTCAGCGGCTTACGCGTATGACAATCCAATGTACGAGTCAGCGGATTCAGTTCTGAATAAACATGCACGAGTTACCCATAATCCTCTCTGCGATTTTATAGAAGACACTTCGGAGGACGTTCTCAACAATAAGCGCATGTGGAGAAAGCGGCCGGAGAGTTTGACTGTTTTGTCACATTCAAACTGTTGAAATGGATCGCGTTTTCAAAGTTTTAAATGACTGTTTTTCCCTTTTAGGAAAATCTACAGACCTTGTTTTATACATACTGCTGAGATATACGTGTTTGCACATCTTTACATAGATATACATACGGTCATACATGGAATAATAATATGGATAATAATAATTAAACTAAACTTATGTATTTAATAAATAGAGAGTATTACATGGCCGCGCGGAAGTACTAATTTTAGTGAGCGCAGCGAACGAGTGCGGTATCATTTCAACATGAGAAGATAAAATTCGTATTTCCAAGCGACCATGCAATTTTCTATTTAGGGTAGCTTCATTTGCGTATTTTATAAACGCGCGAAAACACTCAAAACACATTGGCTGAAACTTGGCTCACATTATTTTGTCTAACAGTTTTTACTAACAATTTTACATTTAAGGAATTTTTTTAATGTTTTCTTAGGTTATCAGAGGGTCTAAAAGCAGGAGTCTTGTAAATACTTTAAAAAAACATGCAACATTTTGAAGTTAGACATATAAACATTCATCTAGATCTCACAGATCTTATGCAGAGGTAAAAAATAATGAACTCTGAAGGCGCGAGTAGGTGGTACGAGCCTTGCTCAAGATTCTGAAAGTATTTTAAAAAGTTCTCTTATTTTTAATTCCTGTATTTTGGTAAATTTTCTTAAACGTTTTTAATTGAACATATATCATGGCAAAAAAAATGAAAAAAAAATCACTTTTTTATTTTTTTTTGTACATACTGTTGAGATAAACGTGTTTGGTTATCTTAACATCGATATACATATGGTCAGACGTGGAATAATATGGATAATAATAATAAATAAACTAAACCTATGAGGCTATGTATTTAATAAATAGAGGATATTACATGGCCGCACCGAGATACGAATTTGTGTGAGCCCAGCGAACGAGTGCGATATCATTTCAACACCAGAAGACAAAATTCGTATCTCCGAGATCAGCACTTTCCTATTTGAACATTTCCTTACGAGTAGCAATGCATGATGAAATAAAAAACAAATCCATGCTCAAGTTGATGAGGGGGGAGGCGTGAAACCTCTGACCTTACCCTTGTCTACCTTCAACCGAAACTCTAAAAGAAACCCTTGAACTATCTTAGAGTCGTTTACCAAACAATACTTACCAGTAAATGCTGCAAAACCTTTGTAAGAGAAAAATGTTTTTTGCTGAAGTTGCAAGAGTCGTATAAACAATTCAAACTTCAGGGCTTGATTGTCTAAAGGTTGGTTAACCTTAACCCTAAGTTAAGCAAGAATTCAAGTAGTAGTTTCTTCCAGGGTTCGTACGAGCCTTGGAAAACCCTGCAAAATTTTTGAAGCCCTGGAAAAGCCTGAAATTTTTTTTAATAAGCCCTGGAAATTTTCATAGAATTTTATTGAAGAAATTAAACTCACTCGTGAGATATATTTTCAACACTCGAAGATAAAATTCGTATCTCCACGCGGCCATGTAATATCCTCTATAATTCCGCCTGATGAAATTGTCTCTAAATATATAAGCCTGCGTAGCGGTTGCTATTTTAGGGGAGAGATCAAACATCAATAGAGCGAGCGCGCCAGTCAAGAGCCTGGGGAGAGAGGACCTTAAACATATCAAAAGTTTTGTTTTTAAAAAAACATTTATACCTGTTTTACCTATCAGTACACTTGTCGAACATACACTGAAAAACTAACTGATGATTGAAAAACTATAGCTCAAGTGTGGTTATTTTGCGAACCGTTTCCTTCCCCTTTCTTTCAAGGTTTTATAAGCCTCTCTTCTGAAAGTTATAAATATTTAGATTTTCGTACACTATTGATATTCATGTAAGCACTGGACTTAATTCAGTTATTTATTAAGTTTGTAGGCCTGGACCCGCTTTTTTTTCAATAATATACCGTAAACGCTCTAATAAGCCCCCCATCTAGAGCTTCAAGTTTTAAATTCACCCCCCTAAATAACCC
>JAOBRD020637461.1:0-15295 GCA_027575215.2 Hydrozoanthus sils
CTAACCCCTCACTGTGCTAACCCCTCACTGTGCTAACCCCTCACTGTGCCAACCCCTCACTGTGCTAACCCCTCACTGTGCCAACCCCTCACTGTGCTAACCCCTCACTGTGCTAACCCCCCACTGTGCCAACCCCTCACTGTGCTAACCCCTTGTCTATAAATCCCATTTATTTTTGTCTCTTTTGCCCAAGGGCCAAAATCAAATATTTCATGAAAGAGGAGTCCAAAATAGGTTCATATTTTATACCCAAAAAATCTCAGCTTCAGAATTTTGTCTACCCCTGGAAAAAATCCTTACTTTTTTGGCATAACCAGTAAAATTTCAAGCATATATTATTGTTGATTTGAGATAAAGAAATTAAAAGTTTATAGCCAAAAAAGTCCTAGGGGATTTTCTGCAACCCAAAAAAATATTGGCGTCTTCTCCCTTTTGCCAGAACCTCAGAACCCAAAAAATCCTCTTGACCCATCCTCAAATATAGTTGAATGGGCCCCCTGTGACTCATTTTTTGTGATCATTGAACATTAACTGTATTCCCTTACAAAACATAAATTGTGCAATATTCATCAAAAATATGTCTGGTTACTGATATTGGACATACCTGTCCCTCAGGTCTGGTTTCAGGTCTCATTTTATCCCTAGGGACCCAACCTCGGTTAACCAAAATCTTCTTCCTTAATAAACATTTGCAAAGGAAATAGTGGTTTAGTTAAAGTTGTAAAATAATTTGATAAAACTGCTCAATTTGTGCTCTCTTTATCTTGTTACAATTTTTATGCACATTTGTTTGTTAAACTTTTGGCAGTGGGAATTTTTAAAAATCTGATGTGTTCACAAAATAAGCAACTTACATGTCCAGTATATATTTCACAATCACAATAATATATAGCACACACTTACACCAAGTATACAGTATGTTAATGGTTCCATAGTTAACGTATACGGATTGGTTAGGAAACCATTGTTGTATGTCTTTGTTCGTCATTTTCTTTTGGTTTCTGGTCTTGACCCTGCACAAAACGTGCAGAAAACACAAAAGCTTTTGAAATGCAAATCAACAAATAGCCAGTCAAAATATTCATCACTAACACCTGAAACAAAGAATGTGCAGGGTCATGGTTTGTTCAATATAAAGCAAAGCATCTTTACAAGTACATTCTTTGTACTTCCCTTTTGAGGTTAAATGCTGGCTTTCCTAACCAGCCTGTATATTAACTATGGTTGTACTTAACATATTTCAACTTTTAAAAACAACATCATTCTTTTAATTCAAAGAACAGACAGTCTCTGTTATGTTAATACCATCATCGTGTTAATTTAAATTATTTATTCAAATCTAATGGTTCATGTATTTACATAACAATATAATGGTAACAAGATGTTGCTGAAACAGTGTGATAACTATAATTACTTAATGCCAGCTAATAATAAATAATAATGGTTGTTAATCAGATTAATGTATTCATTGATCACAAAACACACATAGGAGTGCCACTTTCAATCCAGACCTGTTATTGGAAAACTATTTCATGTTTATTGTAATTAATCAGCCTTACCTGGTAATTTTTCCAGGTTTTGTCATTCACTGTTGAGAAAATGCTCATGCAGGTACAGTTTCAATATTTTTTGAAGTCCAACCTGAACTCAAGTCATTTTTTTTTTGATTACTTTATAATAATTAATATATATGCAAAACAAATATTGGGTTTATATATTTAAAATGACATGCTGAATGCTGTTGTATGATCCAGTTCTTTTTGTAGAATGAGATGAAATTTATCACGTATACTGACCTGGAATCAGATAACTCAAATGGAGTTATGATGTGAGCTCCAGATTTCGGCTTTCTTCCAAATCCTGCACCACCTTCAAGTCCTTTGTTCAGCGATCTCGGCATCAAGTAAATCTCCTTGGAATGATCAAATTTACCTTTGAGTTGAACTCGCCTGTATTGAAGCTCTGAAGAAGTCATTTCTTCCATGCTACAAGAAAACTGAAAGTTGTTTATTTCAAGAGCTCTCTAAATACATACATGTTAGCAATTAAGGGGGCAAGAAGCTATTGAAAACTAAATTGGTACAGGTATTACTACTGTCACTACTTATGAGTGAAAGTCAAGTATTAAGTTTCTTTTCATTGTTGTCAGAGTACAGGATAATTGTTTCTCTGGGATACCATGGTAAACGTCACTTAATTGTGTTCTTTATAATTAAACAGCCTAGTGCAAAGATAACATAAGTGACTTTGTATGAAACACTAAATTCTCCCAATGGTTATCAAGAGATAACAGGGATAATGTAGGGAGAATTGAGATCTTCATCAAAAGTCACTACTTACCATTATTTTAAAGGAGAGACCAAGTTTCAATCAAGTTAGCTGCTAAATATGCAAAGACTTTAACTCAAGAGCAAAAGAAAAGTCTGGGGAGAGAAACACAGGTCTTTCTTTTGGTCATGCATTCAACATGACGGCCCTGAACTTCAAGTCAAGGTTAGGTTCGCAAAGATGAGTAAATGAATCACTTGGTCCTGACTTGAAGGCTTTGTTTTTGAGCAATAGCAGGGGTGGAAACTAACGCCAACACAGGTTGGCCTCTAACTTAGGTTGAAGTGAGGACAAAATCTTATCTATAGTTGATCTTACTTTTCTGGTACATCAATTGGAGGCCCAGCGGTTCTCTCTTCAAGTTCTTTGATGAGATTGCACTTCCACTGGAGCCTATAAATCTGCCATGTTCCAAGAGCAAATGTTGTGACTGGTATAATCAGTAAGAACAAGTGAGATTTTGACTCCTTGGGAGTTGTAGAACCACTTGTCACTGTGTAATGGCGTAGAGTCTGTTGCATACCTAATACAATAAGTATGAATACACTTTGTCAGTTAACTTCATTGCACAGACACCTGAAGTACAATTGAAAAAACAACTTAAATATTCTGAAAAAAATTACTTGAAATAGTAGTGCAAACAAAAGATAGCTATGCATTGCATGTCACCAGCAGTATCAAAATAGTCTATCCTTAAATTATGTACTTCTAGATTATGCTAGTTCTTACCTATTAAAAGTAAAGGTATTATAACTGTTTTATTACTATTTATAAACTTTTTTTATATTAGGGGTTATAGCAATAAGTTAATATGTAACTTATAAATATTCTAAAGTAATATAACTGTTATTATTGTTATCATTATTTTTTAGTATGATTACAGGTGAAGAGCCTCTATTTGTAGGATAGGATATAATAAACATATTATTATTATTATTTGGTTCTATTTTTCTAGTTTTGTAATTTCAATTTCACTTCTGAACAACCAATTCAGTTTAAAAACAAAATGAATGCTAGAATCTAAGCCATTTTATAAAGCAAAATTTACAAGAAATCTTTTTGAGAATATGAAACTAAGGGTGTTTCCCCTCCCTTACCCCTCCTCCTCCCATCCCTCCCCTTTTCTTTGCCTAATGCGCTGCTGGCCCTAGGAGATAATTTCATGAATAACAAATCTGGCATAAACCCTTGTTACATACCTTGTCTTTGACAGTTACAGAGCAACAACCGAGAACAAACAACCCTTGAAAGCATCTTCAAGATCATTCTGTAATTAATTATAAGAAACTGGTAGTAGCTACAGAGTAATCTAAAAATGAAGTTTTGGAATCGAAAACAACAAGAGTACTTGAAAGACCACATTTATACAGTAAAAGGAATATTGATAACAACAAACTTAAATTTTTAGTGTGAAGAAAAGAATACAGGAAATTTCTGAGCTCCAGTTTAGAGTCATTCCCACATTGAACTTATCTTTAAATAGGCCTAACATCAAACTAGTCAAATTGACCCCCAAGCTTCATATTCAAGAAATAGGTGTAAGCATTTTACATGTGCAAACTTTGTTCATGAAGGAATTATTTTCATTTGTGGATGCTTTGGGATTTGATTTATGGAAATATTCACACTTTCATGATTCTAAAGCGAGGTTTGGGGGTGTTTGACGTAAACATGCATAAGGCCTATTAACTAGTAAATGATTCTCTAAACAATTGAGCAACTGGCAACTCATTAAGATACCAAGTATATGATCAAATTTGAAGTGCACCCTAACCTTATAAAAATTCCTTATCATTATTTTGGTGTTATATATAAACTACAAGATGACAAAGTTGGTCTCTGATACATACACATTATAAAATTTATTTTTGGTGATTGCATGATAAAGTTTGTATTCAGAATTCTAGCTTTGACCTTGCTCATGAACTATTTAAAGTTCTCAGAGACTAAGTAGTTTTAAAAGAAGGTTTACTTGAGCTGATGTGCTTGCAGGCTTTTTACGGACATGTATTTGATCATGTATATGATCAAATTTGAAGTGCACCCTAACCTTATAAAAATTCCTTATCATTATTTTGGTGTTATATATAAACTACAAGATGACAAAGTTGGTCTCTGATACATACACATTATAAAATTTATTTTTGGTGATTGCATGATAAAGTTTGTATTCAGAATTCTAGCTTTGACCTTGCTCATGAACTATTTAAAGTTCTCAGAGACTAAGTAGTTTTAAAAGAAGGTTTACTTGAGCTGATGTGCTTGCAGGCTTTTTACGGACATGAAAAACTCACAGGGCAAGGCATTGCTACCATCTTGAATTTCGTGGTATAGCAGCACTGGGTGCGAATAAAAAATGGAAAGGAGGGGGAGTGGGAGACATGGTCAAGTGGCATTGTGTCAATGGAAAAAAGCCCTTTCCCCAATCCTTTCCATTTTTTTATGACACCAATGCCGTACTTTGTGCATGGGTGGCGGAACATGGGGGGGGGGAGGGGGGCACTGGACCCCTCCAATAATTTGGTTAGGGGAGAAGGGGAGCCTGGCTAACAACAGCAACCTTTGAACATGAATATCAGATTTTATAACGAACTATTACAATTTTCACTGTGCCTCCCCCCCCCTCAAGATTTTTTTTGCTACCGCCACCCATGTTGTGAGTTTTTCATGCTAAAATAAAACAGTCCAAAAGCATGCAGAAAATCAGAAAGCTGATGTTTTCAGTGTTAGTCCTTCATTCAAGCATGACAACTATTCAAGATTACATACATATTCCTTGTCCTTGATAATTAATCACAATGAATTGTAACAGCCTCCTTTGATGGGCTATAAACACTTAAAATATCAGCTTTCGGAACCTCAAACTTAAAACTTTTCTAGTTGATCAAATTACATGTCTTACTTACCAACACTATCTACCACAAGTTATTGGGGTTACTGTGTTCTTGAGTACAATTCTTATAATAAAAATTTCTGCCATAACAAAGAAATTTTGGATGTGCATGTGAAGAGTTTGTTGCAACTTTGATAGCTGATATTTTGAACAGTTTTAATGATAATATTTTTAAGTTTAATTATGCATAAATTTATATTTCAATACTGGCAGATTTGAAAATAACAAGGTAATTACTATTCTAAAAATTAACTATAAAGTATTGGGATGCTAACAAGGAAAGTAGCATGAGTCCTTTCCAGGTTTTGGGCTCGATTCAAATTTCTAGCTCAACTTTTATCAGAGTTTTTCTCTAGGCACTGCAATGTTTGAGGATTTGCAAGTGCTCAGTTGGTCAGCGGTCGTTGGCCTAGGCGAATACCCTCGAATTCAAGTAAATCCGTCTCAATGTTCCGTCTATCAGAATTCCTCACCATCTTATGACCACCCAAGCAATCAGCGTAAGTTAACTTAAGGGGACTTGTTTAAATATTTAACTACTTTTTTTTAACAAGAAGTGCCCCTTACAACTGTGGGGCTTTGACTTTGAGGCCCATCGCCTTCACTAAACAGTAAACTAGCTAAAAAATATATTCTCACAGTAACGTAACATAAATTGTTTTAAAAAGCGGTTAACATCATTACACGGGCATGGATCCTATCCGAACTTGCATAGAATTTACTCACTGTTTCTAAACCGTTAGAAACCCTAACTGGAACCACAAACCCTGCAACGGAGGATAGTCCTGCCACTTATGCAACCGTCACCTTATCCCTCCCCCATCCCCCGGCCGGGGGAATGCCTGCTTGTTCCCAGGCTACTCCTCTACGCCTCAGACTGATGAGCCCGCGTTAGAGTTGTTCAAAATGGCGGCAAATATTGAGAGAATTCAGCAGCAGCTTCAGGGCGAATTAGAGAAGTTTAAGGGCATTCAGAAAGGTTGAGAATTTTTCAGATACATCTTTTGTTAGAAATACCTTATTAAGAAACTAATTTTTTTCATTTAATTTTTTAGATTTACAAAAATCGTTAGGTACTCGACAACAGTTGGACGCACAACTAAATGAGAACAATGTTGTTAAAGAGGTTGGTCCATAGCCAGTCTACTATTTAGCGCTGTTTTTGTAATAGGTTTTCTACATTTGTTTGAACAGATAGTTAGCCTATTACATTATTAGCGATTGATATTTGTTTATATACGGTTATAAATGCGTAATAGTTTGCTAGTTGTAACGTATGGTTTCGTCGCTATGAGAACCCAACCCTTCACTTTGAACAGTTGTCAGTCTGCAGCAGTCAGGATTCGGCTGAAAAAGGAAAACTAAGGTTTAACTTACAATTAGATATTAGCTAAGCGTATTTTTTCATCATCTTCTCTTTTATTGATGAGCAGGACCATTAAAAGGTAGCAAAGTTTGAACCGTGTATCAACTATTACTGGTCAACCAAGTATGGATTCACTCCTGCTGCGATGTTTCAGATATACGTTGAAACAACTAGTTTGGCAATCTACTAAGATCTAAGTGCTTGAAAACAAAACTTAGGACTTAGAGTAACGCTAATGTATACAGATTTTTTCTCTCTCTCCCTTTAATTAATAATGATAGTTCACCATAATGTTTCAAAATATATATATTTTAGTGAACTCTTAAACAAATTGTTGAGTTATATTTTGAAGAGAAAATGATACAAACTATTTGTTTTATATAATTTAAATAAAAAGGTTTTACTAGAGTTCAGTTTGTCCTGAATTTAATAAAAAAAATTTAAAGTTGAAAGCATTTTTCTTTAGTTTTGGAATCTAAATTGTCATTTGGGTTGTGAAATTATCAATATATGTAGTTCCCTTCACCTGTTCCCCAGAACAGAGTTAGGGTATGAAAAAATTCCTTTTAAATTGATAAAAATACCGTACCATAAGTTTTAATTATAGTAGGCATATAACAAAAATTTTTAATCTAACAATAACATCTTCAGTTTGTCTCATTTAAACTAAAAATTGCTCTTGTCAATCCAGAATTCAGTATATTTTTTCAGATAAGAGTATCTATGCTCTTGACAAAACACTCTAATTTGATGAGTTAACTTAATTCTAGTGATTGGTGTCAAACCTACCAATAATCTTTAAATCATAAAAAGTCAATGTTATAGTGTTTTGTTCAAATCAAAGCAGTAAAAGAAAATATTCAAGATCATTTTAAAGATGGACAAAAACTACTTCTTTTGGGTGTGGTCATAGTCAAAAATAAGCAGTTACTGCTGTTAGTACTTCATATTTAAGCTTAAAAAGATATTTTCTGTGTTTCCATACTCTGTTGGAAACACTTGGGATTGTTGGGAGAACAAGAGAAAAGGTTTGAATCACAAGCTATAAAGGGGATGGTTCAAAATATTTTCAAGTGTTTCCTAACAATCCCACAGGGTGCCCGCAGGTTCTTAAAAAGTCTTAAAAAGTGTTATTTTTTAATTTGAGTTTTTAAGGCCTTGAAAAAGTCTTAAGAATTCGAAAATTCTTTCTTTAGGTCTTAAAATGTCTTAAATTTGATTTTAGGTCAAAAGTGTTTCTTCCACCGGTTTTATTTTGAACCTTTTTTTGGCTATTTCACTTATCACGCACACTGAATACCTGAAGAAGTAACAGTACTTGTCATATATTGATCAGACTGAGTTTTTGTAAATTTTACGTGAACAAATTTGGAGGAGCATAGGTTTTAAACTTGGAAAGTCTGGGTCTTAAAAAGTCATAAAAAGGTCTTAAATTTCCTGAGTTGGAGCGTGCAGGAACCCTGATCCCAAGTGTTTCAAACAGAGTATGGAAACACAAAAAATATCTTCTAAAGCTTTCATAGAATAATAACATATGATGATGCCATTCATGATTTCTATCCAGATGTAGAAAATGGCCCTTGGCCAATTAAAACACATATTTTACTGAATTTACTTTTATTAAAACATTTTTTTAAAGTCTGATTCACAAAGTTTCCCAAATCCTCAATCATCAACCCACATTAGTTTGCACATTCCCTCTCCAAAATTTTTCAAAATTTTTTTTTCAACTTTTTTGCAGAAGTGCCTTGGTTTGTCTCAAGGTTGCTTTGTGTTTCAAGTCAACTAACTACAAAGTGTTTCAATTGACTGTTTTAAAACAGGAATTAGCTCTTGTTGAAGCAGAAGGAAATGTCTTCAAGCTGATTGGACCAGTGCTTGTTAAGCAGGACTTGGAAGAAGCCAAACAGACTGTTGCAAAAAGAATTGAATATATATCAGGAGAACTGTGAGTAATACTGCATATTAGTTAGCCACTGGAGATAACTTTGCTTGCAATACTTGAATATAAACATTAACATAAGTTGTAATCAATTTTGTATAATAATTGTAACACGGGGATAGTATACTTTTTTTTCTTGTTGTTGTAGGATATTTGATATTTGTAAAATATTTTAACATTGTGAAGAAATTTTTAATGTACAGTAGATCCCCTACTCATTATAATAATCACTTTTTGTTTGTTCTGCTGGCCAAATGGCTATATTTTTTCTTGTAAAAAAAACTTGTTAATTCAGTCACCCCATTATTACAGCCAATTTTTTCTGGCCCATGGGTGACCATACCAACAGGGTCTCATTGTAATGTATAGAGGATATTATGTGGCTGTGGCGGATATGAACTTTATCTTTGATTTCTGAAAGTAGGTCTCATAAGTCACTGTCAGAAGTGATCAAGTGGTAGATAATTTCAGCTCAAGAAGATAAAATTCATATCCCCAACCAGCCATGTAATTTTCTTTTTTATTGAGCAGCAACTTTCTTCCTTAGCAGCCTCACTTTTTGAATTTAAAAAACAAAAAAAAATAACAAGATTAAATTAAGCCTCAAACTTGTAAGTGATTTCTGTCTTTACAAGAGTTCTCTAGTGTTTTGTAACTGCCTCGTGAGGTAATAAACCAAAAAGTTAAGCAGAAGAATAAAAAGTGCTTATTGGCTTCATAAGTTGCTCATTGTTTTCATCTTTTGGGAGGCAGTTGGGGAAAGAAAGTTAAAATGGAAGAGGGCTTAATTTCATGTTTGTTGAACAGGAAATAAAAAACGGAAACCCAGGGTCTCAGATAAGGGCTAGTGAACAGCGCTTTACAGGCTTATGCCACGTGATTTGTTCTAGGGGAAAATTTAGTTTTCATGTGAAAGACCATTATAACTTCTTTTTCAGGAAAAGACAGGATGGTTCAATTAAGGATTTGGAAAAGAAACAGACAGACTGTCGAGAAGTGCTCAACAAACTCCAGCAACAGTACCAACAAGCCTTGGTAAAAGCTGCAGCAAAGGCGTAACCCAGTAAATGTGTTTTTGAGGATAAGATAAAGCTGTTCAACTTTGATGGTGTGTTATCTGACCATGAACGACAGACCTGCGGCTTTTACTATATTATAGTACTGTAAATTTGAAAGTATCCTAATCTTGTCAGTGAAAAGGCATTGTAACCTTTACCATGGTTTGATGCCAATCGTAATAGAATACAAGAGAAATTTCTCTGGGAACTATTTGTCAATTTTTTGCTTAAAGTTTTCGCTTGAGCCATCTCTTGTAGATTCTTAGGTCAATTTCCTCATATTTTGTATCCCATCTTAGAAACAACAGTTCTAAACATTAATTTTTAGAATGTTCAACAAATTAAGTTATTAAGTAAGTGCTCTTCCACGTTTGAAAACAATAGTTTTGGGGATTTTTTATGTTTCTGGACTTGGTGTTTGAGAAGAGTGGCGGACAAATGCTAATAAAGTAGGCAGTTAAGCAGTACATGCCTTAGTTTTTCATTTCCTAGGTCTACTTTGGAATCACTTTGACAAGAACCTGTCATTTTTTTTCAAGCGTTTTTTTCACGCTTTTGCGTGTGTTTTGAGTTATTACATTTAGGGAAATGAGAAGAACGTGTTTTTTTAATGTATAACATCCTTAGTGAATCTACAACATAACTGTCTGGATGAACCGGTGTTAACTTTTCGAATAAGTTGATTTTTTTATATCTTTTTGTAAAAACTTGAATAGTAACACAAACGAGCCGTGCTTGCATTTGAAGGGTTTCATGGAAAGGAACTGTTGTTTTATATTTTACCCAGTGACGGTGATAGTATCAAAAATGTCACTAAAAGTCGCCAAAAGTAGGATTTTGCCTGTAATCCCCCCTTAACCATCTTCCAAAATAACTTACAACGCATTTTATTAAAGTGCATTTGAGACGATTTTCTTTTCATAATTCAGTGGTTCGATGTGTGAATTTAAAAAATGCTTTGTTTTATGGCCTTGGTCTCTACAAAATTGTTGTACTTTGCGCTTGCTCATGTGATCGTTATAAGGTTTGCAAGTTTACATCTGAACTACTCTCTGACCCGTGACAACTTTCGCTGGAAATTAGAAAAAATAAAACACGCTTTTCTGTCGTTTAGCGGTAACATAATGGAGGTTAAATCATTCACGTCTCGTACCCAGTCCCCGGTTCAATTTTTCTTCAAAGCCGTAAAACAGAGGGAAAAAAATCTGGTGAGCCTGATGTTTATATAAATTGAACCACTGAGTTATGAAAAGAAAATTCGTTTTACAAGGTAGCCAGAAAACCAGACACCTTGAAGAAAAAAAAACAAAAAATCGTGACTAGCTAACTACATAACGACGGAGTTTGCTCGAACATCTAACCCACAAACCACTTTCGAATCGAGAGAATAAACTAGACTTCGCTAATACTTGTTCGAAAGAACATGGTTGATTTGTATGAAAGCACTTAATGTCACGGTTCAAATTTAGACGACTGTGCTTTTTCCGTTCAATGTAAATTCCGTCAAACATACCGTATCTTCTCAATTAGACGCCCCCTGCGTTAAATCAAAACTCGGCTTCATCGAACTGCTGGCGTTTAAATGGGGTAGGCGTAAGCGTTTATTTACGGGGTGAAAGTTTCTTCCAAGAAATAAAACAGAACATAAACAAGGGTATACAAACGATAACGGAAACAAGTTTTTCACAACTTTAAACGTCAGAAAAACTAGCATAACATCAGAATCGCAAATATTCAGTTTTTTGCACTTCGTGTTGATGAGGTAAAAACGCAAATGGTTCTTGCAGTTTGTTATAGTTAACAACTTCGCTATCTTTCGCTTCATCAGCGTCCGGCTCCAAATCAGTTTCAAATGAGTTATAACGCCAGGCCCCAGCTTTGCCAACCGGGTGTTATAACGGGGCAGGCGTCTTCTAAGCGTTGAATCGAGAGAATGCTTAAGGTATACAACTTTTTATACAACGAAACTAGCAGGAATCAAGTTTGCCCGGCAATCAATCTATCAAGCAAAAAAACAAGGTATTTTTAAGCTTTTCAAACACTAGATTAAAGCGTTTCAAGTCCAGTGTTTGAAGAGCTTAAAAATACCTTGTTTTTTTTTCGTTCGATTTCCAGGTTAGATGAATTTACACAATTCAATCTGTCAAGGTTTGGTTTGATACTAAACGCCAAGTGAAGCTGAATTGAATTATCAGAAAAAGGCTGCTGGAGTGACAAGTATACAAACAACTGTAAAACTTTACTTGTAATTAAATAAGAAATGCACAATTAAGTCTAGTATATAGCGATTATCAATCATCGGGTAAACTCTACTTTGGGTATACCTACTGAATCCGATAATTATTTCCTTACCAGTAACACAAAATCTTAAAGAATCTGACAGCGAATGCTTCACAAAACAGTAAAAACATCACTCTTGGGACGCGTTTCAACTTGCAACCAACAGTGGCTTCGTCTTTTTTTTGGGGGGGGGGGGAGAGGGGGGGCTTTTGCGTGTGTTTGACATTAGTAAAACGTTCAAAGAATTTCTTAGCCGCCCAGTTTGTTTTGCAGATTTCATGAAAAACAACAACGGGGGGAAGATGTTCCTCGCGCGAATTTGTAACCAAAACGAATTCGTCCTTGACGATGCGAGCTAAACTCACGTACCTGACGCCGTGTTTAACTCGCACCAGAGTTGAGCTAGCTTAGCAGGACTGCACATAGCATGGTGTTTGAAACCCAACCGCGTCATAGTCGGGTAGCACGACAAGCTGTCCAGTGAGCACTGCACGACTTTAGTTCGAACTATTTGATGAGTTTGTTTAAGAAACCGTGATTAACTCGTGCCACGCAGTCGAGCTATCTTAGCAGGACTGCATGTAGCACGGCAATTGAATCCGAACCGTGCCAAACAGCTCGGGTATAGCACGATCGACAAACTGCTCCGTGCTACACGACTTTAGCTCGAGTTAATTAAGATTTGTTTCAGACACCGTGCTAAACTGGTGCCTCAGTCGAGCTAGCTTAGCAGGACTGCATGTAGCACGGCACTTGAGACCAAACCGTGCCAAACTCGGATAGCACGATCGACAAACTCATCCGTGCTATACGACTTTAGCTCGAGTTAATTGAGATTTGTTTCGGACGCCGTGCTCAACTCGCACCACGGCGTCGAACTATCTTAGCAGGACTGCATGTAGCACGGCAATTGAATCCAAACCGTGCCAAACAGCTCGGGTATAGAACAATTGACAAACTGACCCGTGCTATACGACTTTAGCTGGAACTAATTGAGATTTGTTTCAGACGCCGTTCCTCGGAGTCGAGCTATCTTAGCAGGACTGCATGCAGTACGGCATTTGAGACCAAACCGTGCCAAACTCGGGTAGCACGATCGACAAACTACTCCGTGCTACACGACTTTAGCTCGAGTTAATTAAGATTTGTTTCAGACACCGTGCTAAACTGGTGCCACAGTCGAGCTAGCTTAGCAGGACTGCATGTAGCACGGCGCTTAAGACCAAACCGTGCCAAATTCGGGTAGCACGATCGACAAACTCATCCGTGCTACACGACTTTAGCTCGAGTTAATTGAGATTTGTTTAAGACGCCGTGCTTAACTCACACCACAGCGTCGAGCTATCTTAGCAGGACTGCATGTAGCACGGCGTTTGAGACCAAACCGTGCCAAACTCGGGTAGCACGATCGACAAACTGACCCGTGCTAAACGACTTTTTAGCTCGACTTAATTGAGATTTGTTTCAGAGACCGTGCTAAACTGGTGCCACAGTAGAGTTAGCTTAAAGCATGACGGTTGCGCAGCGTTTGAAATGGGCCTTTACCGAGAACTTCTGACCGGTTTGGAGAAGACGAGTTTTAATTCAGCTGAAACAATGTTATAACCTCCTTCTTGACATGAAACCTTTGGCTTTGTTTCAATTTGCCAACCAAACCAAGTTTTAGTTTCCCGTGGGAAGTTTGAGTTTTCCGTGGAGTACCTGACACGTCTGGGCCAGCGTACTGAAGTAACAGTCTATTTACAGTTAACCAGAAACTTCAATTTGAAAGTTCGAGAAGTATTTTGGTTGTATAGAGTAAGTAAGAGAAACGCTGCTTTTAGAGCCCAAAATTAAAAGAAGAAAAGTCCAAGTTACCAATTGTAGATCATCGACACGTATGAAGGCTTATTATGCTATTATGGGTTTGTTATTGATCAGAGATGCTGTAATCTAGTATTTAGTTTAGACACGCTCGTTCGAGACACCTTTAACCATATCATATAGGTGCACATACACGTAGGGATTTAACACAAAGATTGTGCGCGTTTGTAATAGAAGAACTATGATACCTAAACTCTAATTAGCTTTATTTATTCAACACATCAAAATAATACCTAAGTTTTTTTAAAATGTCTGGCTAAGGTAACATGCATGAATCAATGTAATATTTCCCTGCTTGTAAGTAAAAGCTAAATCCGCGGCTTGCCACATTTGGTGCACACAGCCGGGTTCCTTCAGTCTGAGTTTAGGTTTGGCAAAAGTTTTTCATAATAACACACTTCTATTATTGTTTTGAAGCAATATCTTTGTAAAAATAGGGCTGCAATTTTCCAACTTATTTACTGTGAGAAATTGATAACAGTTTTCTCTTAATATTTTTTCCCGATTAAAAATAAAGAGTATACAATGCAAACGAATTGATTTTTAAGTTCAGTAATTAAGCTTTCATCCTACAATGAAACGTCTCACGGTTTTTCAGTGCAATTACTTATGTCAGAGAGCGCTATTTCCCTTAATTCTTACTGTTGGTTACCTTTGTAATTAGTTAATGGTTTTTTAAGTTTACTTGATTAAGGAATAACAACAAAGCGTTTTCATGAATAAAGAGCCCCCGCCCCGCAGCTCTCTGCTGAATCCGCAGTTTTGTTTTGAATGCTCAAATTAAAGACTTTAAGTGCCAGCTTTGTGCTATCAAATGATCAAAAGCGCATCGATTTAATGTTTTTTTAGATACAAACATAAACTAGTTGAACTAGGTTTAGTTTAAGAGTTGTTGATAAATTGCATGACTCACAGTTTCTCAATATTGTTCAAGCCTGTTTATAATTATAGAGCCCATGATAACAAAACAATGAAACACGCTCTGTGTTGGTTTTCATGAATAGCGTCATGTTTGGTTCAAACTTTGTTGTGCAAAATTACTGATTAAACACCTATTGTTTGCTGTGTCGGCAAGAACTTCACACACCTAAAACATAAGAACAAACAAATGATTTTGAAAGCCGACTTAATTCCCTTCAGAACGCACAGACGGTTTGATATCGGTGTTTACCTACAAACTCATTTACAGAACTAATATACCACAAACCGCTTCAGTTAACTATTTCGTCAACATTCTTGTATTTCCTTTGCAAGTTTACCAAACTCCGAAAACATAGCATGTAAAATTGGTTTCCACACTGCGCTAGATAAACTCTAAGGTAGTTTTTTTCGTATAGTATTTTTTTCATATAGCAATATTTGTCACTGTCCGAATGAACTGCATCCCGCTAAAGCCAAATATCCTCTTTGCAATTACAATGGAGAGAAAAAGGCCGGTTTAATAATAATAATAATAATAATAATAATAATAATAATAATAATAATAATAATAATAATAATAATAATAGTAATAAATTGGTTTATTCATACCTCTTGCAGATTAAACCTGAATTACAGGCACGGTT
>JAOBRD020637564.1:0-15294 GCA_027575215.2 Hydrozoanthus sils
TCAACATTAATACCAAGAACTACAATAACGACACCATAACTATTACTATTTCATCACTACTACCGTCATTACCAACAGTATCATCATCATTATCAACATCACTATCAACATTTTAAGAAAACCCAAAACAACACCAATGTCACCATAACTATAATCAGATAATCACTACTACTGACTATCATCACTATTAAAATCACTTTCGCAATCACCATCAGTATCATCATTTCATTGTTACTACCGTCATTACCAACAATAATACCATCGTTACTGTGGACAGTTATGTCAGCATCACCTTAAAAATTACTATCACAATGATGACCAATGAATTTACCTCTTCTTCCTCTAGCGGCAGTGGTTGTACCAGGGACGTTTTTACAGTAGGCAGAGTTCCTTTTCTCTTCGGCAACCACATACTCACAACCTGCTTCCGTTTTTCTTTCTCCTTTTTCTTTAATCTTTCAATTCTCTCTTCCTTCTCTCTGCGTATGGCTTTCACCACAGGCGGACCAAGTACCGAGGACTTGCTGGTTGATCCCGATCGTGACTTAGCGATCTTACGTTTCTTACTGCGCTTTCGTACCGCTTCATATCTGGCCTCTCGCTGGCGACGCCTGTAGATCCTTATCAGTACCAGGCCAGTGACGATACAAAGGAGAGTGACCAAAGCAGCTAGGGCAACTACCACGTAAACCTTCATCTGGAATTTCTACTAGACAAAAAAGTAGTGTACACTAAGCTTGGTCAGTTGGAACATTCTGCCCGAAAAATTTAGACTCGAGAGCGTAACTCACAACCAGTTAAAGACCCTACGAAAGAGCGCTGGCGAGTTGCTATTGCCCTTATGACCCAAGGTCATTTAAGACAATATGTACGAAATGAAACATTGTGCGCCTCCTGGAAACGGCCATCTGACGTTGTTTATAGATTATAGATTTTTTGTTCTACCTTAACTATCGTTTTTTTTACGTTTTCTGTTTCTCTTAACATGGGCCCAGTAATTGGCTCCCAGCTGTTGTGATGTCCCTATCTGCACCTCCTGTGCATTTATAATTGCGCTTCTTTACTTTGTCTCTTACTAATGCTTACGTGAGACGAAGCATAATAAAATAAAACAAAACAAAACAAGAACCTCATTACAGACACTCCAACCGCTGGAGCTTCAAAACAGAGGCGTTCTCAAACATAACCACAACTCAAAATGCCACAGAGACAACAAAAAAACTTGTATTGGTGATCTTTGAACAAACTTTGACAAACAGTCAGCTACGAAACACATCTGATTTTGAAACAAAACTTGGATTTATTGCCCCATTTCCACAATTACCACTAAAACCAGGAGATTTTTGGTACAGTACGAAAATTGGGGTGCACCGTTCAAAAGATACAAACATGCAACAGTTGGTTTTCATGGTAAATATGGAATGAGGCAATATTTGTTGCCCCGGAAGACTCCCGGGAAAATCGGGAGGGCTGGTATGTCTTTTTTTAGAACTAGAATATTTAGGCAAAAAACACCCAAATTTAAGTGAAAAGAACAGCCTGTGGTCAGGGTATTTATAGCCTGAATATATATAACACACTAACGCGTTTTCCTTTCTCTTTTGTCCGCATAAAATCGCTCGCCCACCCTCACAAGGAAACTTTTTTAGTGTAAACATTTTAAAACAAAACTTTTTGAAAAAGATTTCAAAAACGCAACAATGCGTACGGCACCTTTTACTAACAACATTTTGAGTATTGAATTTATATAGTTGGCTGTTAATTTTATATTGTTTTTATAGCTATTATTCTTTAATGTTTCAAAACTGTCTAACTAAAGATTAATTTGTATTATTTCAGATAAAAGTTTCCTTTATAGAAAATATATAGGCGAACTGACGGAACTGTACAATTTTCAGGTTTTTTGAGAGCCAATCAAGCCCGAGAAAAACAAAACTAATCAATCAGCGTTGTTGTCGCGCGCGCGCGCTCATCAACGAAGCAACTGCAGTTGTCAACAAATGGCGGGGTTTTAATTTCGGGTTTCCTCTGGGAAAGGAAGACAGACTTCTTAGGCAAAGAAACAACGGCTTCAACAAGAGTACTTTAAAGAGCCCCAAAACTTGGTTGAGTGCTTGGCCAAAGCAGCTAAGAGAAACACGGGCCAAGGTTATGATAAGTAATCGGACTACATGGTTCTCCAATTTGGAAATGATTGGATTTACAACGTTCCTATGACAGCTGAAAAGGAATCGGCCTGCGACCTCGTTCAGTTTTGTTCTCATCAGAATTCTTCTCACCTAACTGTTTTCACGGCATGTAGGCCTGCTTCTTACGGACTAACTATTTCTGTTATTGTTGAATCTTGCATGTTCTGTGTTTCATTCCCTGTGAAATGTGGCAGAAAGTTAGTGGTTCAATGTAAGTGGTGATACTGCATCACCCCTGTAAAAAACACTCATTTTCTTGCTGCATAAAGAACAATACAAGTATTTTCGTCTTTGAAACCGATTGTGCAACCGTTGTATAATTTTGAACCATGTTTTTCACGTGAACGCGTTCTAATAAAATATCGCGTGAAGGCAAAATTGTGATAAGTGCGGAATTTGCAACACATAAAATGAAAATGTTAGGAAGTGTCGTCTGGAACAAAAAATACTTTTTTCGCGATAAGCAAAAGGAGCAAACTTACTGCTTAAAGTTGTCGTAGTATCCAGTATATTCAAGCAACACAACAAGGTCACGAATAAAAAGCCGCGGAAAATGTTGCTAATATTTATGCTTAGTTTAAAAAGCTGAAACTCAAGTCAATCTCTTTGCTGGCTACCACTAAGACGTAGCTGTCTCTGAAACGAATGTAGAACAATTTTTTTTCTTATGGTGGTTCAATCAAATGCATGCTATATCCCTCGTAAGAGGTCTACAGTTCAGAATGCTTCCATATTTTTGTAAAACATTTTATCTACCGTTTAACACATGGAAAAAGCGTGAGCGAGCAAACTACGAAACGAATAAATAGACGCGTGAACGCGCAAACGCGTGAGCGAGCGAGTGACTGATAAATGAATAAGTGGGCGAGTAAGCGCGCAAAACGCGTAAGCAAGAGAGTGAAAAAACGAGTGAGCGAAGGCGTAAATGGGTAAGCGAGCCAGCGAGAAAACGAAAGACAGGACGAGTAAACGCACAAACGCGGAGCAAGCGAGTGAGAAAACGAATAAGTGGGCGAGTAAACGGCAAACGCGTGAGCGAGCGAGTGAGAAAGAGAATGAGTGGGCGAGTAAACGCGTGAGCAAGCAAGTGAGAAAAAGAATAAGTGGGCGAGTAACGCGCGAGCGAGCGAGTGAGAAAGAGAATGAGTAGGCAATTAAACGGGCAAACGCGTGAGCAAGCGAGTGAGAATCGAAAACGAATGAGTGGGCGAGTAAATGCACAAACACGTGAACAAGCGAATGAGAAAGAGAATGAGTGGGCGAGTAAACGCGTGAGCAAGCAAGTGAGAAAAAGAATAAGTTGGCGAGTAACGCGCGAGCGAGCGAGTGAGAAAGAGAATGAGTAGGCAATTAAACGGGCAAACGCATGAGCAAGCGAGTGAGAATCGAAAACGAATGAGTGGGCGAGTAAATGCACAAACACGTGAACAAGCGAATGAGAAAGAGAATGAGTGGGCGAGTAAACGCGCAAACGCGGGAACGCGCGAGTGAGAAAGAGATTGAGTGTGTGCGTAAACGCGCGAACGAGTGAACAAGCGAGTGAGAAAGAGAATAGTGGGCGAGTAAACGCGCGAACGAGTGAGCAGCGAGTGAGATAATGGATCCACATATGGTTCACGTGGGTAGACAAACAAACATGATTAGACCGACCATTCCCAAAGTGTAATTGTATTACCGCTTTGGCCACACATTTTTAACGTTTTTCAGTAAGTTACGAGTTCTTAAACTTTGTCACTCAACGATAAGTAGCTTTTTGCCAGAGTTGCTTAACTTTCGAATTTCAGCCGTTCAGTTTCCTAAGACCCTGTCCACAAACATCCAAATATTTTCATAAACGATTTGATTCTTAGGTGTTCCGCGTACACACGAAAACGAGGGCACAAACGCGTATTTCTTAAAATTGAAACCAAAGTGGACATTATCGTTGATGTTGTTTGAGATTAAGTACATGTGGAAAGCCAAAACTTTTGTTTTCCAAAACGACAATGTAAATTGTTCTTGATGAATTTCAAACTTTCGACAACTTCATTTTGCAAAACTGAAAGAAAGATACCAGTTGGTTTGCTATGGGCGTTTCTAAGTGATATTTGTAGCCGCCGGATACAATACACATAATACAAGTGCCAAGGGGAAGATTTCCATTTCATCAAGACAAGAATTTAAAGGCAACTTTTATTAACAAGGTAAAAAAGAACATTTTCATTGTTTTTATTGCATAGGAATGGGAATATATTCTTGTCTTGATTAAACTGAAGTTGCCCTTGGCCAATATAGGTGGACTTTTACCTAGTCGGTTTTGTTTTGTAAATGTGATTTTATTATTATCTGTGAAACAAAAAACTTAAAACGTCTAAAATACATCAACAACGTGCTGTAGAGTAGGCTAAAAGACTTTGTACACATAACTCGTCAATTATGTTTATTTTCAGCAAGCCGATATTTCTGCGGTGTAACTTGCGGCGTTCGTAAAAAAATTAAATATTGCTTCAACTACTTATCTGAGGATTAACTCTGGCAGTTGACGAGATTACCCCTCCTCACTTCACTTTTAGGCCTCCTTAAGACAAAAGCAATGACTTTACAATACATACTATGCTACAACTATTCTCGGCAATCATCGTGGTACTCAATCTACAATACCGCGATGTAGATGGCTTGTGTTGGTGTATTATGAAAGGACAACTGTGCCTATCTTTATGGTTTAGTCTGCATAGTTCACCTATTTTTAGGTAAAAAGAGATTGGATTCGAGGGCTGAACCGTCATTAACCAGTAGCAGTACAACAAATCAATAAATTGTAATCTTTTGAAGTAGTTTGGGCCATCGCGAGAACTGAGACGGCATATCTTCGTTTAAAGTTTTTTTCTACGCAGACGATTGGCGAATCATTAAGCAGAAGTAATTCCATTTTCTTAGCCTCTTTTAAAGTTCTAAGTAGCAATAATATCGCAAGTAATATCGTTTTACCATTTGGTGTTGTTGAAAATATTTTGATCGATTCATGATCATGAAGAAATACATTGTTAAATCCCGCAAAATGCCAAGAAACTTCTGACCTGATTATAAGTATTTCAAGGTTTAACTACATTCAAATTTAGTATCGTTTTTATTTCAAATCTGATGTTCAAATGATTTCGAGTAGGGAAGCTTTCAAGGATAATGGAGCAGACAGTGGAACTGAAAAAGACGCCGCGGCAATACCAAGATTGTTTTTTTACACGCCTTAGTACATTAACCACATTAAATCAACAACCAAGGGGTCAAAAGCGAAATATTCTATATTCGGAAGTTTTTTAGTGAGAAATGAATTTCTTACCCTTGACCTCAGCGGTCCGAGCGAATTCCAGCACCGCATTCGCCCACAAACCCGTACAATTCCTAAACCTGGTCCGTTTTTTTGCATTAGTGTGCTTTAAGTAATTCAATCCAGAGGAAATCGTTCGGAATGTCACACAGATTACGTATAGCCTCTCCCACGAAAAGTATGATACGCGTTCATTTTAATGTGGCGCAAATTTTACAGCCGAATATATGGCAAGGTATATTTTTATCAGTTATTGCTCCACTTCTAAAAAGAGAAGAATTTCTTCTTGCTAAGAAATGCAATCATTATCTCTTCAGTCCAATACTCTCTCAAAGTTTGAATTTAAAAACCAGAAAGCGGCCATTTAAATGACTTTAGGTTAACTTATTAAGTTTCTCAAATTACTGATCAGTTTCACCGAATTTTCCGCGATCTTGCCGCGAAAAACCTTGGATCTTGTCAATTTCGATCCAGTTTCTAGTCGTCAAACTCGACAAGAAAAACTAGTCCTAGAACGAAGGAGCAGAACTCTTTCGCATTCGTAGACTCTGATTGTTGTTTGACCATAACAATGAACAAATGACCGTTGAACGTACTTGAATAATTCATTATTTTCACCCAGGTCAACTTATAGTTTTCTGAATGAATTGTAGGAGTCTTTTAACATTCTCACATAAGGCACTTACCTATAATAACGCCATGGCTTGAACAGCTGTGAAGTACCCTCTTCGGTTAAGGTGTTAGTTCGTAAAATTATTTATATTCATGTACGCCATCTACAGCCATCCTAAGCTTGCTCTTCGTTCTACTGAGCCGAAGATGTTGTGGCAAATCAGCTGTGACGTTCTTTGTTTTGACGTATTGAACAAGGCACGTGATTGGTGTGTTCAAATCTGTCTTTTAATCGAGCGGTACAGTTCTGGAGTGTTTTACAAAGTGCAGTATAAAAGTTTACATTTCACTGATTGCTTCAGTTTCTTTAGAATGCAATACTTGTCCATAAACCGATACAGATTTCAAGTTAATATATATTTTTCGCCGCCTTTTTCGGCCTTTGATTAGAATTTAAAAAGTCAGTGTATTGTATCGCATTCAGACCTAAGGTGACTTCGCAGAAACCATATTTACGTTACTCGGGGTCAAACGCTACGAACCATATCTTTCAACGGTTTTTATACCGCCATTCAACTGAGCCTCGATACAAACTCTAGCTTTTCACTCCCAGTGCAACTTGCTTTCAAATCAATTAAAGTCAAATTTAGTTCAATATAAATTAAAGTTCATGACAAAAAAAGTTGTCTTGATTTCAGAATTTGAAGAAAGTCCTAACAAATCAAACATTTATCTAAAATACTGAAAAATTTGCAATTCAACTAATGAACTTTAAAGTGAACTTTTAATAAACCGATATAAATAAAACTAGGTAATTTTACAAACCACTGAGTTGGTCAGATGTCGTTACTGAGCGGAATGCTCCTTCTGTGATTCTATACCATTAACTGCCACACTAAGTTTTGGTATGTGCGTGCGCTGATGTTCTTTGAAGTGGCCTAAGTTAAAATTGATAAAACTGGGCTTCGCATTGTTTGAATATTCAGGTCGTTTTCATTTTAAACATTTCAGGTTCGTTTCGTTTCGTTTTTCAGAGTGTTTTTAAAAACACTTAATTCCGTCTTCCCTATATTGAGCGAGATTTTTTATTTTTCTTAGTTCAGAATAGGAACATCTGACATAGAAACTTTGATCTGTTAAACTGCCTAGTAAACCTTTTCTGATGTTCAGAACAGGATACAAGATTTGAATTGGTCCTTATTCCAATTTCAGACTTTTGTCTTTAATTCTTACAGCATTTGGGAGGTACTTTGAGATGGTGTCCGGCGTATTACTGAGCCAATTAAAACACACCTTAATTAGTCACTCATTGAGTTCAATTAAAGGAATTATTATTGCCGCGGGATTAATCCATTATGAATTCGTCCAATTATGCATCTGCTCTGACATGAGCATCAGATAAAGATCTGTTTCCTATTTCCTCGCTACAATAGATCTGCATGGCATAGAGATATATTCAGTTTATCGGGAAAACGAGTCCAGAGTCAATCTTAGCACATTAATATTAGTAAAACTACAAAGTCTCATAAAGGTTGGCCGCAAATTGACGGAGATATAAAGGTTTGAAAGTGGATAATTTTCCAATGAAAAGTAAGAATGTGCCCGTCCAGCCTCGTTTCCACGTCTTCCCTACACATTTCTCTGTAATAATAAGGGCAGAAGATCAAGTTTCAAAACTTCATATCTGCACTACTTTTAGGGAAATGTTTACGAAATTTTGCAATTTTGCTGATACGGATGCGCTGAATTTGGCGGTAGCCACAGTTTCTTGATATGTTTAACATATTTTTGCGTTAAAAGGGTCTATCCTACTATTATGGATCGTATAGCGACGGCGGCTCGCCGGTTTTCGTTTTTTCTTTATGTACTGTTATGCAACCTTTTTATTGTTTATTTTTTGCTATTTCTAGGTCCTAGAAACACCAGCTCATGCAAGCCTTGTATTGTTACAGTGTATATTTAACTTGGCGGACCCGCCATGATTAATATCCTTGACACGCCATAATTAATATCCCCAACACGCAAAATACAATACTGCATGCTGTTTTGGTCGAGATGCAGAGAGACGTAATCTGTGAGCCGTTGAATTTAAAAATTCATTCGTCAGTCTGTCAAGATTTCAATATTTTCTTATTTTTAAATGACTCAAATAATTCAGTCACGGTGTGGTCTTTCTCACAACTTGTTCTTGATCTTCATACAAATTTGACACTCAATGCATGACTAGGAGCCGTCCGCTTCTTTTCGGTTTCGGTTTTCTAGTTTAATACCTTAAAAGGCTCATTTTTAAAGTCCCTGTCAAGCTTATTTTTTTAATTTTCAGATGAAATGTAGATCCCTTTAGCAATAATTATTTTCGAGAATAAAACATTTTCTCGCTGTTTCCGTCACATTTTTAGGCTTGAAAAGTGCAACGCCGCAAGAGGAGGCATGTGACGTAGCAAGAGGCATGAGGCAAAGACGATTTTAATATCGCAAAACAATATGGATTCTGCTTACAATATTAATATTGTCATAACCTAAATCAATGAATTATTCCCTTGAAATTGTCTGATATGGAAAATTTCTAATCTTTTTCAACAGAAATGAAAATTTTGAAACAAAATGCACACAACTCGCTGCTGCTACGTCACAGTTACCAGTCAATTGTCCACTTGGTCAAAATTTACTTTCTAATCTTCTTTATTAAAATGCATACTTAGACGCGGAAATTTTCTTTGGTGATTCAATTTCTGATTTCAAAGATGACAAACGTCTTAATCTAAAAAGTAGAAAATTAGGCTTTATAGGAACTTTAATTGTTATCAGATTTGAATAATAATTTTGTATGTTATCACTGGCTATTATGTTTTCTGTGATAAAAAAATGGTTATGGCAGCTAATTCAGTGTTGTGTGACACTTTCAAAAGCGTGCCCTGGACTCTCTTACAGAACATGTTTTTTACGCTCTCGACCAATCAGCGAGCAAGATTCACTGGGGTTTACTCTATAATTCTCCAATATTGAAATCGGAAAAAATTGGGATAGAGCAGGGCTGTCGTATTCAAACTGACATTGCCCGAGAAATCTAAGATGGTAAAGATTTCCAATAGAATACAGTTTATTGTTATAAACTCATTAAAACATTAATTTTGAAAGCGTTTACTGGAACTAACTTCCAGTCCCAGAGAATGGTTTTAACGAACCCTTATCCTCAGACAGCCAAACTTCCATTAGAAGGTTTGTATAGGTGTCGGGGGATTTTCTACTTTCTAAAGTAAAGCAAGTAAATTCGCAAAGATTATCAACTCACTTGAGTTGGCACAATTCTTTTATTTAGTTTAACATGAGTTTATTTACAAGCCTCTAGCTATTTTAAACGTTTTGCGTCGAGTGCCACCTGGAGGGAATTGTAAACCTTTTAACTTAAGTAAGAATCTTCTCAAATCTGGCTTTAGTATGTGCTTTTCTTGTTAAAAGCTAGATGTGTTTTGCTTTTCACCACTTTGAAAATGTCCACAAACATCTTCATTTTTTGGATTTGTCGAAAGTTTTGTGAACTCTCACAGAAATTTCAAACTCATTCCTTGTGCAAAATAAACTATTTGGCAGCTCTTTATGTATACGAATTATATCTGACAGAAGTCGCACAAGCAGAATGCTTGCAGTTTGCATGACAGCCCACAGTATCTTCAAAACCAAGACGGCAAAAAATCTGAAAAAACACTTAACATACCACGAAGCGAGCCTTTTTAGCTGGACTATCTATTCAAACAGTTTGTGCCATCGGGCTACCGGTTTGTTGTTGACTCTCATTTCGCTCCAATGTTCAAACTGAACTCCAGTTGACTCAGATCCAAGGAGTACTTGCCCCAGGACTCTGTCTTCCTCGCATCCTTTCTTGTCCAGCATTACGCACACCAGCAAGGAGGTCTGGTGCAGAATATCTGGAGGAACGTGGAAGGTAAGAGTCTCATTAAAGACTAGGTTACAGTCTCCTCTCCGTGTGGACGTCCGTTTTCGCTTCAGCTTTCTGCCAGCATGAATGATGAAGACTTCCACATACGAATCTGCAATAAATCGTTTTCCCTCAGTCAGCGATCTCCAATCAACACCAAATTTTAAACGTTGTCGAAAATTTTGTCCCACCTTAAACAGTTCTAAAGAAAATTTAAGCATCACGTGACGTACCCGTGTCTGTTGCATCGTCATCGTGGAGGAGATTTCTCGCGGCAACGACGACCACTGTTAACCGTTCCGTCAGACGAAGATATCCGAGTGACATCATAAGCTCCCCGAGAGAATCCGAACTCTGAAATGAAACGATGAACATAGTTACGAAAACACATCTCACATTGTTAAACAAATGAATAACACATAAACTAAAATTATTGGTGTCCGAACGAAATTGAATTATTATTATTGACGCAGCACAGTGCACGGATGGATTTAGAAGTTTAAAAGCCAGGCGAATCCTTTTGAGTATCTTAAGAAGCGTATCTGCAAGGATACATTTGAAAACGGGTGTTTGAATCTTGAAACTATTCCAACATTTTTGAGTATTTATTCACCACAAGGTGCTTTAGTGTTTCCATCGTAAAAAAAGAAACAGGGAGACTCAAGGGAGATTAGTACCGGCTCCACGCGGAATATTTTTTTGAGTATAGAAGTTACATCATGATTTGTGAAATTGTGTTATTTTTCTTAAACGAGTACAATATTTTTTGCAAACACAAAAAAACCCAAATATATTTCGTAACGCCCGTTACCCCTTCAGAAGTTCTATTATATATTCGCAACAAATAGCTTGTTCTTATTTTCTATTTTATTTACCGATACAGCCAACCCTTCTCGAATGAAGATTAATGGCTGGGACAAACGGTTTATCGTCTCTGTCCACGGACAGTGTGGTGAAAGAAGGCCCACAAATGTTCAACCCTCGGCAAGGCCTGGGATCGAACCCGGGACCTCACGCTTAGCAGTCACAGTCTTTACCGATTGAGCCAAGCTCGCACACACTGACACTCCTGGTAGAAATATATCCTTTCTGGCTATGATAAGTCTCCCGAGTTCCTCGAGATGAATCACATGTCAACGGCTTTGCAGCTCTCTTCCCAACCCCTTCGTGGTTTACGACAAGTTTCGCTTACCTTGCGTACAGCATTGATATCTTTGTAGAGAAAAACTTGTCTAGCGAGATTAACTCCCCGAGCCTCCAGTTCCTCAAAATGAACCATGAGCTCGCCAATTGGTTCATGATGAGAGAACCTATCGAAGTAGCTCACAGTGAACTTGATCCCCTGCTGATGAAATTTCTCATAAGGCACGTGGAACTGGAAAATCTCGTCGAACTCCGGATTGCTTGAGTTTTTAACTGTCTTGGACTAGTAAAAAAGAAAATGATGGTTTTTAAGGTCATATAACCCTCAAGCTACTAAAATCCGATATCCTTCCACTTTCTAGTCTAACCTTTCCACCAAAAAGTTAAATAATCAACCCTTATCTCTGATTTAGGGACTTAGAGAATCGTTTTCCTCAACCATAGATTAATCCAGGGAAGGAAGGAGAAGGAGCACATATTGATCAATTGTATCCTTGGAAATGAGGTGGATAAAGGGTAGATAAAGTTATAGCCAACTCGTTGACAATTGCAATAAAGTATTAACAAATTGACTATGGACAATTTCATTGAAAAAAAGTGTATGTATGGTATAAAGACCCACTAGAATTGACCTGCTCCCAACAGATGTAGCTTCTTAGCTCAGTTGGTTAGAGCACTGCATCGGTATCGCAGAGGTCATGGGTTCGAATCCCGTTGAATTAAAAAATTTTCAGGTTTCTCTTTCGCAATTGCTTAAATTGCGTTCACAACAGCGAGGATTGTATCATGACGTCATTGCTGAGAGAATCGCGGTATACAAACCATAATAATTAGTTTAAAAGAGGTTAGCAGATACCCTCAGAGAAGGAAGCAATATGGTAATGAGCGGCTGGATGCAAAAGGTTTTATTTCGAAAGCAAGGCTAAGACAAAAACCACAAATTAGCTGAAATGAGGTTGTGTGCTAAATACAGCCAAAAGGTAGATAGATATGCCGTTACCTGAAACGAGCGGTGAATCATGGGAAGAATTCTGATAGTAACGTAGTAAATGACATCACCTTTGCTCTTTTCCGGGCAAGGAAGGTTTTTTGCCTTGTATAAATGGACTGACAGCGTTGACCTACAGGTACAAATAAATGCTGACATACATTTCTATGGTATCAATAGAGAATGTTCGGGGGAACGAATCATTCAACGTGAGTTCATTTTAATTGCTGTCCCGGAGCAAGAGTTTCATTCCAACAACAATCTTACCCCTATACCACGAAAACATCCCCTAAGAAAACCCAAAAGAGTTGAGTAAACTACAATACAACTTCAATGCTGGTAAAAAAAGTGACTATACATGTAAACGTTACCTAAATATTCATTAATTGGGGAGCTGGTATAATCAAACTCGAATAAGTCCCTGAACAGGGAACTGGAGTCAAAAATCATTTTCAAGATAGATAAACCAAAAATGCATTTCATGGTTTCAAAGGGATTCTGTTTAGGGAGCACTGCACTAAAGGTTGCATGGGGCTCCAGCCCGAACTTCATCATTTTTCTATTACTGGATCGCTGTATCAGAGGCTACGCGTTCCATTCTAAACTTCAATAGGATTCCTATTGATAGAGAGCGCTGCACCGGATATCGCAGCTCAGGTTGCGATCCCGGAGTACATCAGGATTTCTATTAGCACAGCCCTACATTAGAGATCGCGGGTTCGAATCCGGATTACAACGGAATTTCTACTAGTACAGAACTGCATTAGAGATCGCGGGTTCGAATCCCGGATACAATGGGATTTTTATTTGTCGAGCATTGCCCAATAGATCACGGGTTTGAATCCCGGACTACAACGGGGTTTCTACTAGTACAGCACTGCGCATGCATTAGAAGTCGCGGGTTCGAATGCCGGACTACAACGGGATTTGTATTTGTAGGGCACTGTCCCATTGATCATGGGTTCAAACCCCCGACTACAACGGGATTTCTACTGGTACGGAACTGCACCAGAGATCGTGGGATTGAATGCCAGACTACAACGGGAGAAAAATTTTGGCCCTTCTTAGGGATCGGACTTTCGAAGGTTGAGGTAGAGGATTGTGTAGTCCATTATTACCTTTAAAAGTGGTGTTGATGGGTATAGTACCCCCCCCCTCCCACTACCCCAGACAAGAGGTGGAAGTGGATAGTGGTGGTAACCCCCCACCCCCTCCCAAAAGTTGGGTCCCTAAAAAGAGCCAAAGTTTTGACCTCTTTCTTTAAGCGTTCATTGCTCTTCTGCGTTACACTCAATTAATTATATAAAATCTAACAAGGTCTTACAAAATCGGAGATGCAAAGCTTAATTAAGATAATATTTTTTCTCTCCTCCTCCTCTCTCACTCCTGTTCACTTTACCCTCTATCCTCCTGTCCTGTTACTTACCTTAGAGAGTCGTAGTGCACGGAGAATTTCAGTTTACCGGCGTAGTTCCCGCCATTGAGTCCAATATTTGGAATACTGTCATTGCTTTTACTCTGTGCCAGTCTTTCTTCACTCTGTCGAAGAAACGCTCATAAGAGCAGATATTAGATGGAAGAACTAGCTGTGTCGGTCTTGCTCCCGGACTCTTGCCCTCCTCAAGACCTTCATTGGATCTGGTCATGAATGTGGTACACTCGTTTTGGGTACCGGATAGCCCGTGAGAATACCACCAAAGAAAGAAAGGTACTCTACAAAATTTGACCACACCCTTTCCCACGCTAAATCCGGGTGTTCAAACTCGATTCCCCGTCTCTCGGTCAGTGTCATTGATAACGTTGAGATCTAACAAACCTAAAAATATCTTGAGCTTAATTGTGTTTTGTTGAGTTTATTTGTTTAAACAGTTTTTGTTGATTAGTCTGCAAGTAGTTGTGAGTGTTTAGTGTTCTTTCAGATTCAACCATTTTGTTTTGGTTGGGTCATCTGTAATTTCGGCGGTATCGTGTTCACAATGAAAAAGACGAACACAGTATCATGTGTTTTGCATCACGGTGCACACGTCTTTGTTATCATATGGTCATATATCACAGTCCATTTGGTTTTGTTCGGACATTACCGTTATCTTCGTTCTCATATATAACCAATAATTTTATATCTAGCTCTAATTGTCAAAGCAGACGTAAAACTTCTTTTCATACCTTAGCGAGTTCCTCAAATGTGCGTGGTTGCACTCGTTCACAAGTGGAAGTGCTCGCAATAGTCGGGACGGTAAAACCACCAATGGGATGCAGTGTAACAGGGGAACTGAAACCTTTGTCAAAATACTCGTCTCTCTTCCTCTTTCTTCTCATAAACGCGTACTTGACAAGAACCACGAGGTACACCGCCAACAGCACTCCTAGTGTGACAATTATCACAACTACTGCCACGAAGGAGTTATAAGTCATTTTGGTCCCCACTCCTTTTCTATGTTAAAGATAATGAGACACTTCTACAGATTTTGTGAAGTAATTCATCGATACAATCATTATAACTTGGCAGTGACGGGAGTATTACGTCATGTAATACAAAGATAAAATGTTATACGATAAAGGTTGTATTATGTTATGAGATACGATGATTATTTGTTGTGAGGTGTGGGGACAGTTGTGTCGTCATCTTGTTTTGGGAATGCATGTGAAGCTTGGTTGCTCTTTTTGTTACACCCAATAAACTATTTTATTGTTATTGCATAGTAAAACCAGCCAGGAAGGCACAGTGAAACCATTGGAGACAGCCAGGAAGGCATAGTGAAACCACTGGAAACAGCCAGGTAGGCAAAGTGAAACCACTAGAAACAGCCAGATAGGCAAAGTGAAACCATTTGAAACAGCCAGGTAGACAAAGTGAACCAATTGGAAACAGCCAGGTAGGCAAAGTGAAACCACTGGAAACAGCCAGGTAGGCAAAGTGAAACCATTTGAAACAGCCAGGTAGACAAAGTGAACCAATTGGAAACAGCCAGGTAGGCAAAGTGAAACCACTGGAAGCAGCCAGGTAGACAAAGTGAAACCACTGGAAACAGCCAGGTAGGCAAAGTGAAACCACTGGAAACAGCCAGGTAGACAAAGTGAAACCACTGGAAACAGCCAGGTAGACAAAGTGAAACCACTGGAA
>JAOBRD020637777.1:0-15292 GCA_027575215.2 Hydrozoanthus sils
ACCTCCTTGATGGCAAACAAGGAATGATCACATCGGTGAAGATGCAGTCAGACAAAAAAGTGTTTTTAGTTAAGTATTATTTAATTACCGTACTTCTAAGTAAAAATAAAATGTTTGCGCTGGGAGTTCAAGACTAATACGTTTTTATAAAACACACCTTTAGCTAGTTGTCGTTTCTTGTACGTACATCCGCGTTCGTCAAGATTCGTCCTCCCTCGTGGTCTACGGAAACTTCCAAATATGGTACTCGACATTGACGAGTACGAGTCGAGGCTATCATCCGCATCAGCTCCAGAAATAAAAGAAAAGCTCTTGTGTTGGCAAAGGAAGACGATCCAAGGAGGACGGAGGTTTGTCATCAGAGGTGAGAAACAACAAACTTAGCTGTAGAAGAGACATAAAAACCCTATTCTTTTAGCAGCTCGTTTTGTTTTACTCTCGTATTTTGTGGTAGCTCAGTCGGTTGTCACATGTTTTCTTTTTATATACTCTTCGTCTTAGTCGGCGTTTCGTTTTTTATTTTCACATTTTGTCTTTACATTCTAAATTTGAGGTTATAAGTCTTTAGTTCAACATTACTGATATTCTCTGTTGCTTGGCTGTACTACGTGTTGTAAGTTCTTACTGACTTTTAGTTCGGTAATTTTTGAGCTTGCTTAGAGTGAATAATGATGACAAAAATTTGTTTTGTGTAATAAATAGATTGCATGTTATCAGTTCCTGTTATTTACCGTGCTCGATTCATTACAGGTTTATTGTTGCTAGATGTTCTACGTCCTACTTAGCTTTCTATTTTCTGTTTTACTTAGAAATTGATTCTAGATTTAAAACTCTATACGATCTGAGCCAGTCTTGACGACGGCACATCAAAGAATCGCGAATACAAGTATTAGCATACATCTAGAACTTTATAGTAATTGCCAACGAGCAAGACAAAAGTTTAGAACGAAATGTAAATGCAGTTTTGAGGCAGATATTGTTATTATACTGTTGGATCTTGATTTTTTAACCCTCAGATTTTTTCACCGATTTTTTCATTATAGTTTCTTGGAGGCTAAAAAGTAATTCAGCGATGCGCGTGTATCCTGATTTTTAAAATAACAATCCTTATTGACCGACAGAAAAACAAAACAAAAATGGGATAACTGCCCTCCATTTTTCCTAAAACCTGATAGAATAAGAGCACAATTTGGTGTGCACATATTGCACTATGATTGGCTGATGAAAATTCCATTGGTATCGGAAATCGAGATTGTTTCTCCCTGCAGCTCATGCTCACAAACCTCTATAATGCTGCAGACTTGGGCTCAACTACTTGTTGAAAATTATCCTTAGTATTTACCAAAGCAACTGATATCCATTTTTGTGCACTCTGATTGGCTCCTGTATATTTCATGATATCCATGATTATTTGTTGATTTTGAGGCGTTAGTCGTTATAGTTATAGTTATAGATGAGGAAACTCTTGTTTTAATCGAAGAACCATTCAAGCAAATTTCAAGAATGCAACAAGATTTGGCTTTTTGGTTCTAATGGTTAGAACAAATTTTTGTTCTTCAAAATTTGCTAAAAAATCCTGGAAATGCATAAAAAAACAAAGAATGTATACAAAACTTAAATGTACACAAAGCATGCATGCTAGAAATAGAAAAAAACTGCATTGCTTCTTTGAAAGTGCATTTTATCCCTATCTTCTGGTAAATACTAAAACAAATATCCCTCTCGAGGTCCATGCCTACTATAGACACTTAGGGTATCATATATATCCACCACTACTCACCTCCCTTCCTGGGAATAGTTGTTAACTATCAACAAGTTTACAGTTAATTTAAAGAGTTACAAGTTAAATGTATTATTATGTATGTAAGAGTTAAAGAGGTCTAAATAACACAAAACTAAAACAGCTTTCAAGGCAATCAAGATACACTTCATGATATATTTTTGTGTTTCAGCAATCATCAGAGTTCAAGTACTCTTCTATGAGTAGTATATAGATTATAGATTGATAAGTATATTATTTACTAACTTACATAATGTACAATAGTAGAGAATAGAAAAGCTAAGGCATAGTTTATTTTCTTAGCCTTTCTATTCTCTATTCCCAAAGAAGTATTGTTCTCAATCACCATTCTGAGCACTCAAGTTGAATTGAAAAGACTAGTAAGATTTAAGCAAAGGCTTCCCTCAAACAAAGCTTTTGGCTTCGCACGTTGTGAACATAGAGACAATATGACAATCAGGTGACTTAAAGACACAAGATTCTGTCAGGTTATAAGATATTTTTTATCCCTTTTATACATTACTGCTATTAACAGTAAGTACTAACTGATTCATCTTGAATTCAAGCCCACTATAATGGCAGAATCTGAAGAGAAGAAACCTGAGGAAGGCCAAACAGAGTATGGTGGATGTGAGGGACCTGATGCTATGTATGTGAAGCTGATCTCTAGTGATAACCATGAGTTTATCATCAACAGAGCCTATGCATTGACATCAGGAACCATAAAAGCAATGCTGAGTGGGCCAGGTAAGACTGAAACAAACCTCCAGCACAATTGCCTGGTTTCACCTGATGCTATAGCGGCAATGTGAACAAGAGAATTTTGATGATTTCTTTTGCTTAGCTAGGTACCAATTTTACTGCTTCGTCTTGTTGTTGTTGTTGTTGTTGTACTTAGTAGTTAAATAGTAAAAAGGGTCTTTGAACCAAAGGCTGTCAGATTTTTCATTGAAATTCTACCAAGTGTTTTAATTATCATTACTATAATAGTGCATTGCATTATCTTTATTTGTTGCAAATGTTCTATGACTTTTAAACTAGTTATTAATTTCTAAGATGTGAGTAGTCATTTTAATGAACATTTCTAAATAAGGAGAAAGTTACCTCTAATTCTTTTTTTGTTGTTTTTAGGTCAGTTCTCAGAGAATGAAACAAATGAGGTGCATTTCAGAGAAATACCGTAAGTGTGTTGATCTATTATATAAAATTATTGCTAGAAATACATAATTTACATTACATGGCTAAGTTTTTGAACCATAAAATGTTAGGTATGACTAATTGTCAAATTTCCTAAATTGCTTTGCTTAAAATCTCTAAATAAACTGAAAATTATTTTAATTAGTGCTTAATATGTTGAAAAGTTAAGATTTAAAAATTTAAGAACATTGTAAAAGTCAATTAAAAGTTGATTAAAAACTCTGTAACTCGAGTTTGACACTAGTAAGGCAATCATCAGACTGATGTTCATTACATATATAACTATTTAATTGATTACATTTATTGATTACAAATAAGCTAAATTGAAAATTATTTATTAAATTCAAAGTTAAAAATACAAAAGAAATGCTTTTCAGTTTTGAAGTCAATTTTGTCAAATGTGTTCTGAAAGTAACTTAAAAATAATCAGAATAAAACAACTTGTCAAGTGTTTTGTTTTGCAATTGATAAAGGCTGTAGTAAGATAGTTGAAAGCTGGTTTTGCAAGTTTAATCCAGAGATCGTTTTTTATACGTTTAGTTAAACTTAAGTATGTTTTTTTTTATCCAATAGGTCACATGTATTGCAGAAAGTTTGTACATATTTTATGTACAAAGTTCGCTACACCAACAGCAGTACAGAGATACCAGAGTTCCCAATCGCACCAGAGATCGCACTTGAGCTGCTCATGGCAGCAAATTTTTTGGATTGCTAAATACTTGCATTACTAATATTTAAAGAAAATGTTTTTAGTTTAAATGGTAGCTGCTAACACTATAGTTACTGAGTTTAGGGAAATGAGTATGAGCATCATTTTGTTTAAAAAACATTGCTGTGAAAAAAGAGTCTTGATAGCAGTTATTTGTTATCAGTGTAATGGCTTAAGCTAGGTGCCAGTGATTAGGCAGACTGTTATGTACACTTCCAAATAATTATTACCATGAGTTTTTATACACAAAACTAATGATACTTTGCTTAACATCGTAAAAAGAAGATCCTTAAACTAGCTGTAACCAGGCTATAATTTGTGTGTAAAACTGAGAACAGTAGTATTTAATTAATTGGATGCTGGTTTCTTTCATGAAACCATTTTTGATTAGATGATAAATCATCCTGTTGTTGCTTTTGCTAAAAGGATTTCTCTTGATAGTTCTTTAATTAAGCTCTTTCATTGATTCTTTTCATAGTATTTTTTATGTTATTCTACTTAAAATTGTCATCTTGCTGTCAACCAGTCTACAGACTGTCTGAATGTTTCTTCCCAGTAGTTAAGCCAACTTCAACAATTACCAATCTTTCATAGTCTTGAATATCTGTTTCTTCATCTATGCTTAAAAGAAATGAATATTTTTTCTGCCATTTTAAGTAGTGGGTTGAAATCATATTTTATTTTACTTGAGATATACAATCATGTATAGACACATATTGTGTATTACCATAGCTAGCTGTTCTAAAACAAGGTGCTTGTCTGGCAGCAAGGGCCAACTTGCTAAGAGCTATCAGTGGACCAAGAGATCAACCTAAAGGCTGATTAAATGGTCTGAATTTTGAGCCTGCAGATTTAACTTTGAATTTAGCGATAGCCCTTCTGCATATCTCAGTCATATTTGCAAGAAGTTGTAAAGAACACATTTAAAATTAAACAATTTAATTTAACCAAACTGAGATGGATTGCTCAACAGAACGGGTACAAAATACTTGTCAAAGCACACAAGATTTTATTATAAACTTATAGTTAGAACCAAAAAAGAATATTCAACAATATTTAAAAATAGGTTACTTATACTTTAATATTGTCATCTGTTGCAACAAACGATATATTAAGAACTGTTGTCTGTAGACTTTTGACATACATTATTTTCTTTGCACTTTTAAAAACTTTTGGACCCTATAATTTTAAACATTTCTTATTTGTAATTCATTTAATTTTTTTTTGTTAATTTTGTTAATTATGTTGTTAAAAACTTCTAGAATAACCTCAGAGCAGTGGAACAGGTTGTCTAATAAACTAAATATGTATTGAAGGCTTGATGTGAAATACACTGAACTTGAAATGTTTTAATACACACTGATGTTGTTTTAAAGTGTGCTGACTAATTAACACAAAATCTCTTCATTCTTTACTATGAACTGTTTTAATGTAATATCAGTAATTAACCTGCAGTGTCCTGCATTCACCAGCTCAGGAAAGTGAACACCTAAGTTGAGATCAGACTTTGAAGTTTTAAGACCTTTGCTCCTCAAGATGGTCTCATTTTAGATCTTAGAAATGCAGAATCTGTGCCCAGTTATATGAAGCCTGGATCCTGGGGGGGTATGCCCTATATTGGGGTGATAGGTATGACCATCGCAATTTTTTGGGGTTAAAATAGACAGTCCGGTATTTTTTAGGGGTTGTTAAGGCAAATCCTGTGTTAGACCAAGAGCCTGGTATTTTTTAAGGTATTAGACTGCTTGCTGTCCCACTTTTAGCAATAAATGCATACAAATAAGAAACTAAGACAAAAGTCCTTTGTCAACTGTCCTATTACACATTATTAAACTGCATATCACATTTGACACAACACAAGGGAACTTAGTACCGAGTCACTAGCTACCCAGGAAAAAATGTCAATTTTCAACTGGTATTTTTTAGGGTAGTTTTTAAACCAAGGTATTATTTCTGTTAGAAAATGTTTATGCCTGGGAATTTTTAGGAAATTTTGAGGACTCTTCCCCTTGGTCATCCCTACCTTTTCAACCCCAAAGTGAAGTACCCACCCCCCCCTGGGGCCTGGATAAGCTATCAGTCAGTGCTTTCTATTTGTAGTGCTCAGTGAAAGTTGTTTGAAACCATTTTACCTATAACTTTAAGCAGTCTACCACTTACTTGTGGTCATTCCACTAAAATAGAACCTACCCTGTGATTTTTGTCAAACTTTGCCAATAATTATTGTTTCTTAGCTGTTACAGGAACTTAAATTTTGAAAAAAAATTGGCGTCCCCACACTCGTTTTGTAGCAATGACACCTTGCTTATAGGCAACAACTCCATATTATAAGACTTGTATTCATGATTGCTTGCAATTGCAAGTCACTTTTCCAATGATTTTTTCTTATTTGACACTGAGAAGTTATATTTATTTTACAAGAAGAAAGTTATTGCTTAAATAAAAGTGAAAGAAAAACTGATAGGTCACCATGCTCGTTTATGAGAAAATGTTGATTTACCTCTGGCGAACTCCAGCCATAAAGAAAAAGCCACCATTTTTAATATGCGTGCTAGCTTATGTGAGAAATAATAATTGTGCACAGTAAGGTTGCACAATGCAATACTAGAGAATATAACCTTGACAACCAGGGAGCCATTGAGAAATCAGTGATGACAGCTTTATCTAGCAGAAAACTAATCTAGGCTTCGTACAACCAGGCCCAGATTGATAACATAAATAATATATACTTTGTATTGTGGGTAGAATGTATCTCCTTGACACTTCACAGGGGTAGTATAAACATTACCAGCATTATGGTCTACTATCCCCCATTTTGCCAATGATTGCCTAAGCATTTTGTGACTCTTCTGCAAGGCCTTAACAGTAACAGACATGGTGATGGTCCATCGCCATTTTTAAGATTGATTTTTTGGGTGTACGAGGGCAAAGATCTTAGAACTTCCAAAAATTAATTTTTCATTCCCATGTGTTTGTGAACAAGTCAATGTCTCCTATTGTCCCTAGCATTACAATGAAGAGTTATTTGAAGCTGCAAACAAGTTTCTAAAAATATGGTGTTTTATTGTAATGCCTTCTTCATTAAAACATTGTACATACTGCACTAAATTTACAAGCAGGCCTTTATTTACAAATTTACAAAGGTTTATCCTCCTTTGCTAGCACTTTTTCACTTTCTCAAATTTTCTAGCATTAACTAATTATTAGAGTTGCATTTTTATATAAATTAAGTTATTCTGTTAAATCCATCGTCCCCTTGCATTGTAGATAAATGACTGTTTTCCAACATTCTGAGGGCGATATGTTGCTGAAAAATGAAAGTAATTAAATGTGTTAATATAACCCTTCAGTCTCGGGCAGTTATCAACATCTAACTTCTCCTTACATAACATACAGTTAAGTAAGACATTTGGTAATGAGAAAATGAGATTTAATCAAACATAGCAAACTACTGAAGATGAAAAGTTAAATTCTCCCAAACTTAATCTATGAAAAGTGTGGGTTTATAGTTGGGAAAATTTACCAATACTTAGGGTTGTTACCTGGGCCTGGGGCATCAACTTCTGTTAACTGATCTCCTGTCCATCTACTTGTTGTGGAAACAAATACTGAACTTGACATATAGTGTCTTTGAGGGCCTTCGTAGTCAACCAAGTCGTAGTGGCCTGGGCCAGGATTGGGTTCGACTGGTGGTAGTGGCATTGCTGGGGCTGATATACACAAGTAATGCTTGTTTCTGAGGAAATACAATGATACAGTACATGTACAGGCACTATCAAGTATATGATGTAATAATCAAACTAAGTAACTAAGTTATGTAATTTAAAAAATGCTATACATGTTATTAATATATTAATTAAGCTAAGTTTTTTCATTTACAAAAAAGACTAAGGTTCAGTACTAGTCTTGTAACGCTTCTGCCTGTTCAAAGACACTTTTAAGTACTTAAAAGAAAATAACTATGATGATTTAATTGAATGTTTTAGCCAACGCAAATAAAGATTACACTAGTAAGTAATTTTAAACCCTTATTTCAAACATTAGTTAAAATAACATTATTAATTCTAATTTGATAAACATGAGAGTTCAGTTAACATGAGTCAATGAGTCATGGGTCAAGTTATTAGTCAGGTTTCTTTATTTTTTTTTATTTTTAAGCAAACAAGGATGCTGAGAGTTGTTGAATGAGAGTACTTAGTCTCACTAGAAACACTATTTTGATTTTAACATACATTATCTTAGTCTGAGATCTGATTTAAATCACTTTATTTGTGGTCAAACTCTATGGTCGTATCCTATGTAACAACACTTTATTTTCTGGGCAAAAATATATAATGCTTAGCACACACAGGTTCGAGTCAGTAGTATTTTTTTGGTTTGACTATTTTTTTGTTTGGCCTTGTTTAATTATTACACTTATGATTTTATTGTCGCATCCCCTGTTTTTCTCTAAAGAGGGCCATGTGTCCATCCAGTTGCACCTGTTGTATATAAACTTTTAATCAAAGAACCACAAACCTGCGAAGCTATAAACAGCTTAACTACTTACTCATGTATGCAGGTGAACCTTAAAGTAGTGAGCCCAAGGACATGGTTATGCTCACTTTGTTTCCATTCTATATGCCTGCCATCGGCCAGCATCAGCTAGCACGGAAAGTTCGATATAATTTATTTGCTAAAAAATGTGTGTTTTGTTTTAATTAAATAGAAGGATTGGATGGAGAATATCCAATTTCCGATTCCTTTTCGGCTCTTTTAGTCTAAGTATCTAAATAAAACATCATTAGGAGGCTCTGAGTACTTTTGCAGGGGCTAAAGCTATAGCTAGGGCCACAGAAGCACAAATTGTAACTTTAAAATGCATCTCTGCATCCGTGTTTGCTTTAAAAAAACATAAGAACTTGACTCATAACTTGACCCTGGACTCATAGACTCGTTTGACTCATAAAACAGTTATATCTGATAAACATCACTAAAACAATAAATGGATGCCTCATGTTACTTACAGAAAACCCTTTCTTTTGAGGTTCAGTTGATCAAGATCAGTATCTTTGAAGGGCTTGTAAGTACCAGGGCCAGGAAATGACACTGGGCTCTTCATCATTTTTCTCTCAGTTGTTGATTTGAAAGGAGCTGATACAGTCTTGGGGTTTGCACTGACTAACTTGTCACTGATAGAGTAATGACCTAGTGGTTAAAATCAAATTCAAGAGTTGTGAAGTGTCTGTTTCTCATTGCAGAATCACCATCACCACCATCATTATCAACACCACCATTGCCATCAACATCATCGTCATTAACATCATCAACATTATCAATCAACTTCTGACAAGATTGATAACATAATTAATAATAACACTTGGCCTTGTTCAACATTATAATTCAAGGCTTGTACTAGTCTCTAGATAAGGTTATAATAATTGTGTAACACATATTTTCATCTTGCTGATGCTTTATGTTTGAAAATGAAAGCTATCTTTCTAGTTACCATAATTGCATCATTGCCAATAATAATCTAAATTAAAAGATTTGAACATGAACGAAACTAGGTGACAGGTTTGTTACTATGTCTTCATACTTTTGGAAAGCATTACAACTATACATAAATTATAATAATTTATATGATATACACTTACATGGTGATGGAAAATTGGAGGTTTTGTTTAGCGAGCCAACCCTCTTTGTTCTACAAATGGTAGAAGAGATTGCAACAGTGTTTAAAAGAGCTGCAAAACTAACATTTCGAGGGTCTTGTGCAAAAAAACTGAATTTTGACAAAGTTGTAAACTCTCTCTAGATTATCCCTATTATCTCTTAATAACTGTTGGGAGAATTTATTATTTCATACAAAGTCACTTATGTTGTTTTTGTATGCATACTAGGAACTTTATTATACCTTAAACTATAAGAAACAAATAAACAGTGACTATAACATTTCTAGTTGTATTACAAAAATATTATGACTCGGAAATTATTATTAATAATTATAACTTCATAATTCTGTATTATAATAAAATAATAATAAGTTAAATTTACTGGACACAAGTCTTCTTTTGTTCAAAATGGACTAAAATATCACTTGAATCAATGTTTATGCATTTTGTTTACACAGGTATAAGTCATAAAATCTATTACAAATGTTTGCTCTTGCAAAGGGTTAAATTTTGCTGATCAAGTGTGTTAGATGTTTAAGAGATAAAACTTACTTCGATCTGAATGCTGCACAAGCAGCCACATTGTTGTCATAAACAACTCTTCCTGTTGTTTTTCCAATCTAAACAGACAGTTCAATGTTAAAACCAAACATCCATTGTACTATAAACAAAATTTAATGCTAACAGTAATAGTTTCATGCATTTGAAGTTACTTATAATTACCAATGCAAGTTTAAAATGGCTCAATTGGAGTCATGTGAGCTCATATTAAATATCAGGGTTCAGGTTCTAGAGGGTGGTGGGATGACCATACATGGGTGGCAGAGGGAGACCCCAGGGGTACTGGTCCCCCAATAAGTACTTTGTTTGTTACCCCCTCCCCCCCCTCCCAAACATTATTTTCCAGCAAACAACAAAAACTTTTAAATTGGAATTTTAGATTTTATAATGAGCTAATACAATTTAGATTTCTATTAAATAAATTGATGCAGACTGCAGACTATAATAATTAAACTCCGTAATTCAAATTTAAAATGTTACAGCCATGCACTGAGTAAAATCGATTATAATAGCATGGAGGGGCAACCTTAACTAACCTTGTAATGGTTTGGAGCAGGCATTTGGTTTCTATCAAACTCGTCTCTCTTCTCAGCAATGGGCTGGTGAAAGTTTCTGTAAAAGGATTTAAAATAAATTAAAAAAGACAAAAAAAAATTATCTACTCGGTAATAAAACATTAATTATCTTAAAATAATACAAATTTCAGCTACCGGACCTGCAGTGATACTATATTCCCAAAACCAAAAGAGAATTCATACCATATTTACCCTTTTTAACCATCATTATTAACACATATTGTTGTTGTTTTTATATATACTTACCTGGTTACACCACTCCGATTATAATCATGCTCTCTTTCTGTGTATTGATCGTATTGCCCTGGAAAGAAATTCAAGATATTGCTATCAATACTGACTGGTTTTCAACTGCTTTTAGTTCAAAACATTTGTTTGAAATTAATACATTGTCAGCATCGATTTTGAAAAGGGCAGAAGAAAACTGCAGAAAAAACCATGCTCATACTTTCATCCCTAAAAAATTATATTGTAAGTTTTCTTAAATAACCATGAGTTTCACGAAAACCCCTAAAATACCAAATCAACCCCCAAATATAAGACAAGTACCCCTATCATACCAACAGGGGGAGTGCCCCTACCCACAACTGTTAGCATTATGCACGAATAGACACATTACAAAGAAAGGCATGAACATTAAGGAAAAAATTCTTGGAATTCCCAATTTATTTAAAATATTTCAAATGTCCGGTATGAGAACTCAAAATTCTTATAATAATGCCAGGGTAAAATCTTACCAGAAACAATCTCTTAATTCCAACAAATGTGTGGCAATCTCACATTTTTGTAACACAAACTCATTTGCAAACTTGTTCATAAAACCAGTTCAACCTGTTCAAGAAAAGTTGAACCTATGTTTCTCTCGGCCAAATGCAAAAAAGAAAGGCCCTGGCCATGATAGTATGAGTAACAGAGCCCTTCTGATTACATGAAGGCATTCATGCCTTAAAAAGTAACTATTAAACTTTAAATTAATGTAGTTGTACACCTTATAATTTACTCACCTGGTCCTGGGATATTCTGCAATGATCTCTTTTGAAATCTTGTTGCCTACAAGTTTCCAGAGGACCAAAAAATATTAGTTAGCACAAAATTAGCTACAAACAACTAAAAATTGATTTTGTCAGATAATAAATAAAAACTCATCCTATGTATAAAAGTAACAACTATTTATTGTGACCTGTTCAACAACTTACTTCTAGACAATTATATTCTCTCAAGTTTTAAATCAACAAGTTGTTCAGGTTTTAAAAAGTTTTGTTGTAAAAAGTAACATAAAGAAAGTATTGATGTTTTGATATTGACATAACAAAAACATCAAGATCAGTAAGATTGATAGGAACAAACAGAGCTAATATGTATACTGTCAGTACACATGTACACACAAATTGTCCTTAATTAAAGCACTATGAGGGGAAAAACTATGTGAACTGAATGTGAAAATGGGTAGGAACAATAGTCAAGCCATGAAGCAAGGTGACATAAATAAATATTCAAAACAGCTTTTAGCTAATCGGTCAGGAGTCTTTTTGTTTGCTTTAAGTTCCTTAATATGTAAACAGCATCTCAAAGATACTGTGAAGTCCCACTTATTAGAAGATTAAAAAAACATTCCAAAATTTAAATTAAAACAATTTGCAACCTTTAGACCTTTTCAAGGCCTTAACGATATTTACCTTATTTATTTTTGGACCTTTCAGATGGGGGGCTTATTAGAGGGGGGAGGGGGGGGGGGTGCTTATTTAAAAATTGTCATAAGCCAAAGACAGAAACATAACATGATCAAAGTCCGGTTACGAAACACATTTAATAGCAACTAATAGCTTTGTGTTCTGCTGGCATTTTAGTCAGCACTTTTCAAAAACTCAAAAAGATATAACCATTGATAAAATTTATTTTCCATACAGGATGCCTATTTATTTAACTTCATTGTCTTTATGTTGGGATGGGGGGAGGCTTATTTAAAATTTGGAGCTCTAGACAGGGGGCTTATTAGAGAGGGGGCTTACATTTAGAGTGTTTACAGTAAATGACCTTATGCTGGTTCACTGAGCAGCCACTTACCTGTGACACAAACCCTCCAAATCCTTTCTTTGAAAAACTTGTACTATGAGGTTCAATTGACTTGAGATGTCCATAGGATCCAGGACCTGGGTTTTCATTCTTGTGCAGGCAACAACACAGTGATAAATACTAACATTAGTACAGTGGCCACAAAGAAGACTAAAGTGCCTAGTAATTTGTAGTTGCACAAACTTGATATAATTATTGCAAGGCAACTTGAAAATATCCTTTCTTTTCATCAGAATGTGGATTTTTAAAATTTTTTTCAAATCTCTCAATCTTAAAGAGTTATATTTAACTTTCATAAAAATTTATTAATTTCACAAAAAGTCAATACTAAAGGCCAGTTTTTAATAATAAACATAGTTGAGATCGTTCTAGGTTTATATACATCACATTTTGTCATAGTTTGATATCTGCTTGAAGACATTTTGAATTTGCTTCCAAGTATGTAACTGACTGATCATGAATGGTGACAGTTTTTTAAAAGCTTTCAATCATGGTAGAGGCGATGGCAGTACAGTCAAACCTCTATAAGATGGACACCTTTGGAACTGGCCTTAAATAACTATCCGTTTTAGAGAGGTGCCCGTCTTATAGAGAATTAAAATACAATAAATGACTGCATGGGAAAATGGCAGGGACCGACATTTGATGTCTGTTTTATAGAGAAGTCTGTCTTATCTTGGTGTCTGTCTTGAGAGGTCAGACTGTATACAGCTGAAACACTGCAGTTCAACCAGACTTGAGTTGTGAGATAATTTGAAAATTTTTACATATATTAACCTTTTTCAACTATTTTTCTGCTATTACTTTTTTTTATCAATTTGAGTCACCTACCATAACTCCATGTGCAAACCTCCTGGATTTGGACATAAAGCCTTTCTTCTCTGAATTATCTGTAATTATCGTCTGATACTGACTTGGGATCGAGGCTGACGCAGCTGCAACACCATGCCCTGAAAGCAAAAGGACAGGATTGAAGGCCTTCACTATGAATGCACTCACTTAAGATATACAAACTGTACAATGATGCACCCTTTAAACCAAAAACAGGTCAAATATAATGCATACTGTGTAGGTAAATTTCCCCGAATAGAGGATTTATACTTTTGATGAACAGTTTGGTAGACTTCCACTTTTCACCATCAACAGTTCACCTCAGTTGGTCAATTCCTAATTTTTATTACAAAATGACTTAATATTTATGCAATGATTTTGATGTTAAAAAAACTCACCATACATGAATGTTGATTCCACTCAAAATTCGTGAACGCACAATTTTATCAATCAAACAAAATAAAATTTTCGAGACCATATGTTTTTATTTATTCAATCTCGTAAATGAGTCCTAACTGGACGATCTTAGAGAAACAACCGGTTTAGATGCTTTATACTATAAACATTTTACCCAGTTCAAAAGGCTTCTTTGTCAGAAAAAACAAAATCGATTAGAAGAAATTGAAGGAAATCTCGATCGAAAAGGCAAAACATTGGAATAAACCTGAATAAATGACAGCACAACAGTAGTCGGAGCACAACATTAGCAATAATAGATTTCAGAGGATCGTTGTCCAGATGGTTATAAAAAACCTTAGTTAAATTGAAACCAAACTGAAGTTTTTACAAAACACATACCTTTATGTATTCGCCCAGTGTTTACGCTCCCACCAACCGGCCTGCGGGAAGTGTTTTCCATGCGAACGCTGTCCGCCATCTTGTGTTTCTTTGGCGCCCGCGTTTTGAGTATCGTTGCTATGGCGATTGTTCAGAGCATGCGCATATGCGCCTTCAAACACCTGCGGAATCATGTTGTGTTATTCCCAGAACGCCCGCAAACGCCCTCAAATCATGAACTATTTTTTGCCACTTACCCTCCCTTACAAAGTAATAATTTTTCCACAAAGAACTGTTTATTTAAAGTATCAAAATTAAACTATACGCTTCATTAATTATTGCAAAGAACTAATCGTTTTTTAATACTTATAATTTTTCTTTTAAAAAGTAATTTTTTGCAGATATCATGCATGATTAAAAAAAATGAAAGCAAAGTACTCCCTTATTCCTCCTACAGCAAACACTCTAAAAAATCCCCGGGGGAGGGGCTTATTTTCAGTAAGACCTTCTAGACAGGGGGCTTAATAGAGAGGTGGAGGGGAGCTTGTTTAAAACTTAAAGCTCTAGACGGGAGGCTTATTAGAGTTAGAGAGGATGGGGGGAGGGGGCGCGTAGTTAAAACTTAAAGCTTTAGACAGGGGGCTTATTAGAGTTAAAGAGGTGGGGGAGGAGCTTATTTAAAACTTAAAGCTCTAGACGGGGGGCTTATTAGAGAGAGGGAGCTTATTAATGTGGGGAGATTATTAGAGCGTTTACGGTAATTAAGATGTCTGAATTCGAGCCTGTTTGTTAACTATGCCGTCCTGACGAGACCCAACAAGGCCAAAACAGCTGTCCACGGCTTCTAGCATTCATTAGGGTCCATTACAGGCTTGCAGACTTGGGCTTCCGATCGACCCGTGAGGTCTTGCTCTGTCATTTTACTGGCTGCCTCTATATCATTTAATGTAGCGGAAAACTTTTGAACTTCTTAAAAATAAGTAGTCACACAACGTTGTTCTTTTTTAACAAAACAACACATTAAACAGCCTTAAAACACTGAATTGGCGTGTTACAATTTTACGTATAAACGGCAGTTGCTGTGACGTGTGTGTTGGCCTGGGGTGAGGGGGGGGGGGGGGACGGGGGCATGGGG
>JAOBRD020637882.1:0-15291 GCA_027575215.2 Hydrozoanthus sils
AGAAAAAAACGTTATACCAATACATGGGGTTGGGGGGGGGGGTTAGTCAGATCCCCTCCGTTTATTTTTAAAAGTATGCAACCAATTGCCTTGAAACTTGGTTTGTGTAGTGAGTGCCAAGTGTACTTCCAATTAAGCGTAGTCACGTGGCACTTTTAATTGGTTTCCATGGCAACCGTAGTACAGAAACAACATTACCAAGTGTAAAATCAGTGTTTTTCAATGATAATCATCAATCGATATAAAATCGATGTAAAAACTTTACACTTGTAATCAGTATACATTAGTGTCCAATTATCTTTCAACTAATTTATGTCATAATCTCTAATTGGTTTCCATGGTAACGACAGCAAAGAAATATCAAAACTGTCGACATCAAAATGTTGCAAACGGTTAAGAATAATGACATTTCGCTTGGCAAGGTAGTTGTACATGATCAAGAGAATATGGTCATATTCTCTTGACATGATCAACTAACTCATCTTGTAATCAATAAAGTAAATTATATTGCCATGGCAACGACTTCCAATAATCCAAAAAGGCGGCCATCAGTCCAAATTAATTTCGGATTTTGTAATTTGTTTTTAAAAGTTCTATAACAACTATAAATACTCACAAACATAAAATTTCTAAGAAAAACTACTGATTTTGTAACAGACAAAAATTAAATAAGTTTCAGCTATTTTTTAGGCAGAACGCCGTTTTTGAAAGCAAACGACGAGTTCGTGGTTTCCTGTAACGACTTCATCAACGATGACGTCATCAAATTAGGGTAAAAAGATGTGTTACTAATCAAAGAACAGTTGTGCGGAAGCTTTTGCAGTCGGTAAAATAGCAAGTTTATCTCCAAAAAAATCGAGGGGGAGGGTCAAAACAACCCCCCCCACTCATGCCTTCTAGGGTTAAGTCTGTAGGACCGCGCACACAAATTATTTCAAAAGCAATTTACATAATTGTTTGTCGTGTTCTCCCAGCAATTCGAGTTTTTAAATAACCGAGAATACGTGGGCGGCGGAACCGTGGGGGCCTGGGAAGGCACTACCCTCCCCCCAATAATTTCTTGCTAGCAACAGCAACTTTTGAAAAAGAATCTCAGATTTTGTAACGAACTGTTACAGTTTCCGCTACTGGTATGTCGGCCGATTTTATTACTTCATTTCCGTGGAACACGAAAAGAAAGGGGCTTCAATTTGCTACAGAATAGTTGAGGATAGAAAAAAGGGAGTGGGGTGAAGGTGAATGGTCCCAAGTAGGACCATGTTTGCGAGTTCGAATCTTTAACTAGTAGGAAAAAATTACATTTCTTTTATTCACACACCGTAGAAAGCATTCTAGCTAAAAAGCCTGTTCCCCATATATACGTAAATCACCGAAAACTTTCGCAAACAGTTTGCGGAGGGGTGTTTGCGAGCCAACGCAAATCGTTTACGTTAATGGGAATACGTTTTGCCAATTGTTCCAGACAAGATGCGACGATCGCAATCGGTTGCAGACCTGCCGTAAAGATGGAAAAATTTCTCTCTTTACGGCTCGCTTGCGATCCTCGCATCTTGTCTGGAACAATTGGTAAAATGTATTCCCATTAACGCAAACGATTTGCGTAAGCTCGCAAAACTGTTTGCGACGATTTACGTCTATATGGGAAGCAGGTTTAAGGAAAATCCGTTTACGTAAAGGCAGTCTGCCAGAGCTCGATAATCAAAGACCGATTAGCCCTGATCCAGTGTTTTCATTTTAATCAACACTCGTGTTTCTAGCTATACTCTTTTTTTACAAGACCTTTTAATAAGAACACGAGGCTGAAAATCGCCAAATTTTAAGAACATGTTAAGAACATGCCGAGGCTGAGAAAAGGTGACGAACATTTATGGTGATGATACCCTATTGCAAATAATTCATTCAGTGTTATCAAAAATTTGCTTTTCGGTGGGCTTTTTGACTAAAGTTCGCAGATAACAATTTTACATCACATGTTTTTGCATTTACCAAATCGCAGTTCTTACAGGTATATCTCTTGTGACAAACTGGCAAGAAAGTCATTACCAGCTACTACTGCTATACTACAAATACGTACCACATACGGTACTTGTATTATTAAAATCAGTAAAGAAAACATGCATGCTTAAGAACATTAATTGAGGCGGGTATCCCGAAACTGTTTAAGATCGTTCAGCCTCAGTGGAAAAAATCGACGTTCTTATAAAAAAAGAGTGTATCTGTTAATTGACTTGGAAATATAATACAGTATTGTTCGAAGTTCCGAGCAGTGTTTTTAAGCAAAGCAAACTTTTCATTGTAAAAATCTGACATTTTAAATTTTTCATTAGCCCTGTGTCAAGATTAGCCGGTCGAAACAACATTTGACTCGAGCAATTCACGAGCCACTTGAACAGCCAAACCCAAAATAAAAGTGCTGTAAAACTAAGATTGGTTCTGACCATAGATAATTTTCAAAGCAATAAAGATTATTTCAAGTGCACCAATACACTCAATATAAACACTCAATTTTCTCTAGAGTATAAATATATTTTGATCGTATCTGCTTTTCATCATACAGTCACTGCAAGCATACTAAGAGTTCTTTGACAACAACCGGGAATAATGTCAACCGCCAGGGGAGGGGAGAGGGGGGGGGATACTCCTTCTATTGGTATATATTAGGGTTGCCCGTCGTATCTTTGAGGGGTCAATTTAATATTTTTAAGGGTTTCAGAAAAAAAATCATGGTTATTTTAGAAAAATATCGGTGCAAAAACAAAACGAATATGGTTTTTTCTGCAGTTTTATGGTGTGGGGTATTTTTAGAGTCGAAAAATTTCACGCCTTGGTATTTTTAAGGGCATTACTCCCCAGGATCAACCGGCTAGTGTGCGGATCTAGTCGCTGATTCTTGGACAAGTTTCAATTTCCACCAAAACAAAATAGCATGGATTTTGCCCCGCTGTCGTAAACTAGTTTTGGGACAGCCAGATTGTGTCTCTTTAGGTGCTCGCAGATGTACGCCATAATCTCGCCCAACTCCAGAAAAGCATGGCTGTGTAACCGCTCATTAACCTTAACACAAATATGGCACGAGTTGTCAGGCCGCAGAGGATCGCTTTCTGTGTTTTCTTCAGCATGATAGCACTTGGTCGCGCCCTCCAAACCATTCTTAAGATATTTCATCAAGAAGCTGTTTCGTGGACCAGTGGAAGTCGTTGGATCAACTGTAAAGCTGTTTTGCGAGTCCGGGCTGTAACAGTACACAGTAGTTGAGCTCTTGAGCCAAAGCGAGCTGGGCTTGTCCTTGTCGTCCGAATTCAAGGCTAGCTTCTTAAACATACCGGCTGTCTCAGAAAAGAAGCGCAGTTTACCCGTCGGGACTTGAGTGATGTCTGACATGGCAAAAGAATGTGGACGATTCTAAAGTAAACAGACAAATAGCAATTAAGGATACAGCCATGATCTCAGTATTTAGCACAATCACAATCGTAGTCATAGGCATTAAAATAATCGTGAATGAGCTTGTTGCATTAGCAATTGCAACAATAGTCACAGACACAACCATAAATATATTTGACATCAAAGCCGCAATCAGATAACCTGCAGAGCGGCTGTTATTTCAATAGGGAAGAGCCAAAACATTAATCGAGCGGGCCGCCATGTTAACCGCGAGAGCAAAAGGCTTCTTTTCCTTTTCGTTCTCGAATTCAATTCTCATAGCGGCCCGCGACATCATGACTCCTATTTTACGTGCGCGCGCAAAGCTCGACGTTGCGATGTACACGTCGCGTTTTGTTTTAGGATGGGATTTTGATGTTTTCGCTTTAACGTCTTCTTCTAAGGACCTCGAGCTGTGCGCGCGCATGTAAACAGAAGTCACGTTGTCTTCTGACACTTGGTCTCCCCTAAAAAACAGCCGCTACTCAGGCTACGGTCAAGAAATCACAGTAACGGTCACAATCACAGTGTTTTCTCGAGCCAAGCGACTTATTAGGCGCTTATCACCAGTTTCCGTAGTGTGGAAAAGATGGGAGTCTTTGACTCCCCCTGACTATGACAGTAATTCATCGCAGGTTAGCCCCCAGCAGAAGCTGGTACTCATAGGAACAACTCAGGTAAAGTGGTTTGCTCAAGGACACAACACAGTGGTCTGACCGGGGCTCGAACTTGCAACCCTAGGATTACGAGTCGAACGCGTTGACCGCTCGGCCACCGCGCTGCCGATTTCGTGGGATTTGCACGGCCACATTTTCTTGAAAACAAAATTAAACAATAACAGCTTTTTCATTTCTATTTATTACCACTGCAGTCGAGGATGAGCTTCGACTGATGGGCGCCGTGTGAGAAGCTGAGAACGACGTTCCGTTGGTCATGCCTTTACTGAATGCATCCGTTCCAAAGAAATTGTAGGAGTCGCAGCCGCTCAAAAGTATTAACATGTTATCAGCATTCACCCCCTTGAGTTCCCTCAAAAAGTCAGCACCTGAAAGGGTTAAAAACAAGTGAATAAGTGAATGGACATGTACAAAGACCGAGTTCAATTTTGAGTTTCAGAATTTATCCAAACACCTAACATGGGAAAACATCGGAATTTTTGGACGCAAGGAGAGACAAGATAGTACTAGTAGGATTAACAATAAGAAAATCGAAAATTCCTAGGGGGTGCATGAAACGCTCGTTTTTGTTTTTTGTTTTGGATTTTACCAGGAGTGTATATAGTAATGAACGAAACTCTATTTCCACAGAGTTGTCTATTCAGTCAGGAAACGTACTCAGGTATCCAGAGGAACTCTGTATCTATAAAACTAGTTTTATAGGCGGGAAACTCTCTAGTTTGTAATTGGCTAATCACCTTAAAAAACATGGCGACATCAATAATATTATATGATAAAACGATGTTGTGTACTTGATGTGAGTTGAAAAGAACAGATCCGGATATTTTCTGGAACTGCAAAAGGAAAAGAACACCTTGAGAATTCGTAATCGAATTCTACTAAGTAAACCGAAAATCTTTACTTTTTGGCGAAGATTTCGAAAAAGAAAAGCTAATCAGTTGAAGAGCTCAAATTTTCAATCCGCAAGTTCTTATTCAGACATAGGGCCTGTCTAATGAACATCAGGGGGGAGGGTCATGCTATGCATCACTCGGCTCTCACGGGGGAGGGAGAGAGAACTCAACTGAACTCTGAGAGAAAAAGCGCAAAGGTTTGTTTTCATTGCAGACAAATAGAGCGAGTTTGGAGTGTAGAGACGTTCCTGATTCAGACTATATTTTAAAATGTCCATTCATGTAAAGAAGAATGACAATGGGAAGGATCCAATATATAGTTTTTCACATTTTGACTCAAGGAGTCACGGGAGAAAAGGCCAAAGAACACTCGAGGTCTCCACCCGGGGCTTAGCCAGGGTTGAACGTCCTTATCCAAGAAGACGCAAAGGTTTTAGAACCGCTTTTGGATGTTAAAGCAAATTAAAGGCAGCATCTTCTCCTCAGTTATTTTGAGACCCCGAGAAAAAATCCGTTACCCCCCTCCCCTTCCCCGCACAACAGACCAGCGCCATTACCATTTAGGGCAACCAGTCGACTGTAGCAACCCCTGCCCCCTCCCTCCCTCCCCTCGCCCACCCTTCCAGGAATACGTACTTTTCAGATTCGTCGATCCCGGAATAAGCATTTCCCCATTGTTCTTAAATCGGCCAGTGAGGAAAACGAGCAGAGTGAGTTTGTCGTTACAGTCTTCCTTGTTCATATCTTCTCTCATTTTCTGGAACTTCATTTTTAACTCGAATAGTTTTTTCCGGATGTTGTTGAATGAACAGTTTTCTTTCTCCTTTGCGCTGGCAATCATTAGATACACCTGGTCTTCCCTAAAAATTGCAAAACGAGTCAAAACTTTTTGCTTATATACACCAAGTTACAAAGAATGCAGCCGTGCGGATTAGAGTTGCGGCGAGCATTGAACCGAGGCATTTTAAGACAATCAAAGCATTGCTTTTTCGTCTCGCTCCAAGCTAGTCTAGATCAAGTTGGTGTGCAACTCTTTCAGCCCCAGCTAGTATATCATTATCTAGTTTCTCCTTTCATAATTCATACAAATCAGGTTATTTGTAGTGAGAAAATTGACGTTGATAAAGCATAAATTAATCTACAGACAATGAAAAGTAAAATTTTTTTAAACTGGTAACATAAAAAGTTTGGGTTCTAGTTGAGAGATTAACAACACTTAGCGAATTAGCGCTAAAGATAAAAAACAGGCGTACCAGTCGCTGACAGTACCCTCCATAAACCTCCCCCCAACCCCCCATCCCTCCCTCCTCGTGTTTCTCAAATTCAGATTCAGATTTTTGTTTTGCACTCTGTACAATAATAACTTAATCTAGTACAAGACATTTATATACGTAAGAAAAAATAAATTGTGTCATGAATGCGCGTAGAGGCCAGAGCAGCTAAAGCTTTCAAATTAGCCAATACCACAGTTACTTAAATTTGACAGGAAAAGAAGTCAGTTAACAATAAAATATTCCAATATAGGGAGCAAAAATAGATTGATGAGTAGCAAGTAGAAAAGAACAGCAATCAATGATGAATAAAATTTCAGGAATGGAATCAAAGGAAGAAAGTAAAATTGTTGAGAGTGAGTTATCAAAGGAAGGTGTGTGCAATTTTTCATGGTTATATTATAAAAAGAAATAATATAATTTGTATTCTCAAAAAGAAATAATTTGTATTCTCACAAAGCATTTCAGCCGCAAAGAGGTATCGAGCTCTAACGTATCTTTTTGTTTAGTACAAATTTTTAAGATATTGACCATTACAGAATAAAATGCATGCTTCGTACAAACGTGGACGCTGCAGAGTAGCCCGGCGCACACGAATGAAGAAGCAGCTCAGGTCGTTGTCTTGGGAGTTCTGCTCGTGTGCGACAATTTTTTGTAAGGGAGGTTAAAATATATCATGTTTGATAATCGCATTCTGACGCACACGAGAAGAACTGCTTGATCTCAGCTATTTCGTCGCGCCGGGCTTAAAGAAAACCTGCTCTCCAAAATCATTTTCTTAAACAGGGTTTCTGCACGTTCCAACTCAGGAAATTTAAGATCTTTTTAAGACCCAAACTTTCCAAATTTAAGACCGATTTTCCTCCAAATTTGTTCATGTAAAATTTACAAAAACTCAGTCTGATCAATAGAACATGCTTCTTCGAGGCATTTAGTGTGCATAATAAGCAAAATAGCCAGAAATTATAACCAATGGAAGAAACACCTTTGCCTTAAAATAAAATTTAAGACATTTTAAGACCTAAATAAAGAATTTTCGATTTTTAAGACCTTTTCAAGGCCTTAAAAACTCAAATTAAAAAAAAAGACGTTTTAAGACTTTTTAGGAGGCCGCAGGCACCCTGTTATATGCTTAAGACCGTCTGCTTAGGATTCCAGAAAAGGTAATTTTTAGGGCATCCCATCGCCATATCGTTAAAGAAAGTTTACAAAACGTGCAAGGAGAACGTTAAGGGAGCCGCCATCTTTGCGCTAGCGATCGAATCCGTGACGTCATGTGCAACGTAAAATTGCAGTTTGTTATTAGAGAAATATAGACGTCTTTATTCTACTGGATAATTTTACGAAAACTGCAAGCAATAAAACAGCCAGGGCAAGGCGATAGAACTGATTCTTTTGACAGTTTGACGTTGTGACGTCAGACGTCAGAACAAGATGGCGGCCTCCATGAGTTTGACTAGTGCTTTCTTTACTCGTTTTTGCAGAACCTTAGTAAAAAAATTGTTTTTGCAAGTACATTTTGGAATCCCAAAATAATGTTTTTAAACATATCAAAAAATAATTTGAGAGTGCAGTTCCCTTGAAGTAATTTAATCCCCCTTAACAGGACTGTTTTCAATGTGCTTTAAGCAAGCGCCATGAAACTTGCCATGTGTGTTAGGCAGCCCTTAAACCCAACCAACTGTTGTCGTAAGTCTAAACCTTAGTTTGCAAGTTTACCGGTAAAACATGGCGTCATGCATCTTATTTTGGAGCCACAAACAACACATACAGAAATACTTTTTTTGTGATAATACATGCCAAGTAAATAGTTGCCCGAGGTCTTTCACTCATACATAATTGACGTATTTATTACTTGTCTTCAGTTTTGGGTTAGTAAAACAGAACAAATTATCTATTTATCTCTGTGCGCTCCCGTTGGCAAGAAATTAGTCAAATACTATTGTATGTGAAGTTATTAGATCAATATTCAGCCAATCAGCACGCAAGATTTAGTTATTATCCCTAGAAATTGAATTGCCGTGTAATAATATGGCAGTAATTCGTCATACTTATTCGCGTCAGCCTTACAGTTCCCAAGCTGCAACACTTCATATCCAAACTCCTTACTAACCTCAGACCGACGTAACTTTTGTTAGTCAACAATCTAACAAGGTCTTTGGAATCTTGCAAGAACACTTGTTCATCCAGACTTAATCCCTTCTTCGAATCTTTCGGAAGTTCACCCTTCCCAGAGATGACAAATGCAAACGTTTTAGAGTTTCCTGCAATAAGAATGTTAGTTTATCTAAGAAACTGGTTTAATGATTCTACAGTATTTTTAATACAATGTTAATTGTTATTGTTATTGTCATCCACCCAAGAAATAAGAAACAACACAAGTGTTTGTATTTTTTCACCTGTAACAATCAACACTTCGCAGCGAAATTTTCTAAGGAAAACAAATCTCACATAAGAAAATAATAAATTTTTCTATCTGCCGACTATCTGGAATAAGAGATTAGGCACCCATTGGACCAGAAGGCCTTAATAGGGTAGATCTGGTTGTACTTCGCATCGGAATTACGTAATGATATAATTTATGCACACATGACATATTTGGTCACTCCAAGCGGAACAATTGAGATCTACGTACTAGCCCCGGGGGTTACTTGGCCTGTACTATGCTAGGGGTGTCCCGTTCAAGCCCCCAAATCCTGACCCTATTTAAGACAGTAAAACCTTGGAAATCTATACCCTATTTAAGAGAAATAGCGAAAAACGTGTATCATGTTCAAGACTGAATACTAAAATGTGCACCCCACATAAAACATTCATCGTTACTCTTGTAAATTTGTTGTAAATGACAAAATTGATGAAAAATTTACTATCCTTAACAGGCAAAACATCAAGCATAACATTCGCCACTAAGCGGCAGTTTAGAGTTTTTTCTTTTCTTAAGTATATTTTTCCTTCGGTCAAATTCGTTCAAATATCAGTACCCTTTATAAGACAGATATATATGTGCAAAAATTGAACCCTGCTTAAAACAACTTGAATGAAATTTTATATCCTGTATAAGACAAGGACCTCAAAAACCATACCCTGGCGGGCGAAACGTCTCTCATAGTAAATATTGGGAGTAACCCCCCCCCCCCCCCAGGGATTACTAGCGTATGCCAAAATCGGTTCCTTATATCGCTGCTGCAAAATTTTATATTGTAGCGCTGAAGAGGACTTTACTTTAGAAAAGAAGAAACCCGTAAAACGAGTAATAGAGTCGGACAAGACTAAAAAAAACTACAAAGACTAACAAAAAAATCGGATTCATTTCTAGCTATTTCAGGCTGGTTCCCTTAGTCTGAGAGTAGTACAGGCAACAGCAATAAAAACAATACAACCTATCAAAGGAAAGCAAGACATTTATACAGTACTTTTTACTGACTGGCGGGAAAAAATTGGCGCAAACACGACAAGCCGGCCCAGGACTTCTCGAGCCATAGTGCTGATATGCGAATATGTAAGCTGAAATACGATTGGTTGCTGCTGCTCTCTGGATCAACCAATTAAAGAACGTTGTTCTACTACGCAGCCGCATAACTACATTTATTTCCTACTCTTGGATGATTTGTAATACAAAAACATCTCACCTGCCAGACGGAAATTTTCTGCGCTGCAATGAGGACAAACAATCAAATCGCATGTACGAAGACAGCTGACACAAGCGGCTGCATGCCCGCATGGTAAGGCCAGCGGACTCGCTTTCTGTCGCAGACAGTATTGACACTGGTTCCCAGTCCCAGCAGAGGCATCAGGTTCGTTCTTTTGCTTTGATCTCTCCGCTCTACTCAGCAGCATCTATTAATGATTTTGATTGCAATATTTTTTTTTACCCGAGTCAAGACTTCGAAGGCTCTAATAATACCACAATATCAAATTATCTTCCGCAACAAGCATTTCTTTTAATTAAGTCGATATAACGATGTCGCTATTGCGTTACAATGATAAAAAAAAGTGCGGAATCTGGGCTTTTAATTCAGCACCTGTTTACAAAGTAATACGGCGGGCTTTGGTACTGAGTGTGTTATAAACAGTCCGCTTTATACGGCTAACATCGATTTTTAGCCAGAGTCGTCCTCAAATGATACAGTATCTGACAGACATGACAGTGGGATCAACTTTCTGTTACTATTACTACCGACAAGTAGTGGGCTATTTTGTATTCCCGGATAGGGGATCGAGACTAGAGCCACGGTTCAACGTCCTTTAATAGAAACAATGGCGTAGTCGTTATTGTTGTCTTCAGTGTTATGACCGTTGTCATTGTCACCGTCCTTGTATGTGCTGTTGCCTTGCCGATTTTGACGGTCACCATCGCTACCGCGTTTTTATCGTTGTTGAGTGTTGTTACCACTCCCGCCGCTGTATTTTCGTTATCAATGTTGTTGTCGTTGTTACTGTAGCTGTCGTTAAATCGTCGTCACTGACGTTATCGTAATCACTGTTGATGTCGTTGTAGCTGTCGTTATCGTCGTCGTGGTTGTTGTAATTGTCAACGTTTTTATCATTGTCACTGAAACTCTTGTTATCGACGTCGCTGATATTGTCGATACCACAGTTCCTGTCGTTGTTGTTATCACTGTTTATGTCGTTGTCACTGTAGCTGTCGTTACCAACGTCGCAAGGTTGTTGATATCACTGTTGCTAAGCTATTGTCAAAGACTGTCGTTGTCCTCGATGTCATCGTCGTCATCGTTATTATCCTTATTCTTGTCAATATCATTGTCGTCGTCGTTACAATCACCGTTGTTCAATTTGCGTTTGTTACTATTGTTACTTACGTCAGTTGTCTTTATAACTAAAAGATCACACGAGCCGATTCTTGATGCCCTTACCTTGAGCGCTCGTTTCAAGCTGCTCAGAGAGATCCGATCGTTTAGGGTTGTACAGTTCATACACAGAACAGACAGCCGGGCAAACTCTTTAGCAAGACGCCAGTCGTCAGTATTTGGCCAACCCTGCAAGAAAATCGCGTGACTGTTCATGGAAAAGTCTGGTTAAAAAAAGCCTCTCACGTCCTTCTGTTTTTCTCTAAGCTCTTACTTTGCTCGTAAGCGTTTCGCACGATAAGTTTCTTAAGCAGTTTACTACTCCACCTGTCTGTAAAACTATTTGGATTCGTAACGCATTTGGGCTTAGGTGCAAATTACATTAAGTTACCTAAGTCAAACCCAGTTTAAATAAAGTGTTATTACTACTTAAATATTAATACTTTATTGTTATTATACAATTAGTAGTATTAGTAATAATGTGGTCATTATTATTGTTATTATTATTATTATTATTATTATTATCATTTTATCATTATTATTTTATCATTATTATTATTATCATCATCATTAATATTACTATTACTATTTGTGTGATAAAAATGAATACACCATTTCTCTAATGCAAAAATCTAATAATTACCTTCTTGTGAAATAAGTAGTTCTTGTCCAGAGTTATTTTGTAACATTAAAAAGCATTTAAAAACGTGAATGTAAGTATCAACTCACTGCTGCTGTGATAAGATCGACAACCATCTCATTGCCAAATATGGTCTTGACAGCGTCACTTGGTTTGTCCAGTATTTCCTTTATCCCCAGTCGAAAGCTGACGTCATTTCCTTCCTCGTCCGATCCAGAAAGACCAGTAAGCATTTCAAGCATCACTGGAGTGGGAAACGAAAAGGAATAGATTAAAAGGATGATAGCGCTTGATTGATAAAAAATAATGATAATACTGAAAATGACAGAAATAATAATAATAATAATAATAATAATAATAATAATAGTAATAATAATAACAGTAATAATAATAACAACAACGATAACTGAAGATAGTTTTAGTCAAAAACATTTATGCAAAGTTTTAAACCAAGAATACTTTAAACCATCTTTATTATAGCTATTATTGGCAATTTAATATGTTTGAAATAATAATAATAATATTATAATAATAACAATAATAATGACTAACTAAAGCTGAAAATTTTAGTCGAAAAAGCTCGTGTGAATTTTTAAACCAAAAACACTTTATACGATCCATAACATTTTTATTGGCAGTTTGATGTGTTTCAAACAACAATAACAATAACAACAACAACAGCAATATTAATAATAGTAAACTCATCCGTGTGCAAACCACTAATGTTTGTGTTGTGGATTTGGGAACATAACTTGAATCCTGATTTTTCCAGATTTTATCTGTAGAGGCTTAAAAATTAGTCAAAGCCATAGGTAAATACCATATTGGACTATATGTGGCGCTGCACGGTATTGTATTTTTTATTGTCGTAATTCAACAATATGGAAAAATTAGACATTGTTGTCCTAATAAGAACGAAAATAGAACGAAAGCAAATGGAGTCTGTGGGAAGATTCGAATCTCTTTATCTCTTTTTAAAAGACTTACCAACGCCCAGGCCCCAAAGATCATTCTCTGGCCGCACTTTTCCGTCAGCTTTAAATTTCGGGCACACATATCCGGGAGAATTATCCGTGCTATACGAGTTTTGGACCAGTCCATAATCTCCGAGCCGGGCGCAAAGATTCTCATCAAGGAGAATGTTTTTTGATTTGAGCTGGCGATAGACGAACCTGGTAGGAAGAAAATTTTAAGTAATGTTCAAATAGAAAACTTTGAATCTTGCAAAACTTGTCAGTGTGGCAAAAGTCTCGCGCTTTTAATTATTTATTCTGAACGTTAATACCTAATGTAACAGATCTTAGTTATTTTTGTCCTTTATGTCAGTTATAACGTCAAACTTCACATGTGCTAAATTTGTTTTAAATGAGCAGAATTTTTTCTTTATCGTTTGATTCAACATATGGGAAAATGGCCGATTCAAGCACTAAATGCTTTCTCAAGACAAGTGACCCATTAGGCTGGTGCATATCTCCGGTGTTCTTAGCTAAGCGGGTGAGAGTCTTTTGCTCCCCCCTGGACAGGACATTAGAGAACTTAAGCAGCTGCAGAAGGAGGCCAACCGTAAATCAAAAATCAGTAGTTGACACGTACTTGTACACGTCATGCGGTCGTGGTGATCGTCACGGAGGTGAAAAACGTCTTGGCGGCCTCCTTGCATGACGGTCACCAGCTGCAGGACCGCATGATGTGTGCAAGTACGCATCAACCACTGATATTCAATCACTCTAATCATCCACCATTTTGCAGGTTAGTCCCCAGCAGAAACTAGTACTCATTCATACAGCTGGATGGCAAAACTTGCAAGTTTCCTTTGATAGGTATATTTTATATCATCAATAAAACGTGTGAGCCAAATTGGTTTTAGCTATAAGTTTAACTTTGAATAAAGAATACTAAACAAAGAAAAATACTGGTCTAAAAAGCTAATAAAAATGATTTACCCTTTCTTGTGTAGAAATGACAATCCGCTGGCAATGTCTAGCGCAATCGCAATCCGTTTGCAGTACGAAATACTCTTTTGTCCCTTAGCAACAGCCTCAAAGAGATCGCCATTTTTCATCAAGGGGTACACAACTAAACTGCAAGACAGAAACAACACGTATAAGGTTGGTGATTCGGACTTGACACAAGATTCCAGTGACTGAACATTAATCTGGATACTAATTCAAATGTTAGCGGTTTAGAATGAAGACCCAGTTGGTAAGGCGTCCGTCTGTCGTGCGGGAGGCGTGGGTTCGATCCCGGACCTTCATTCGGGGTCTCAAAATAACTGAGGAGAAGATGCTGCCTTTGTTCTAACATCTGCAAACTTTAAATCCTTGCTTCTTCTCGGATAAGGCCTTTAAACCATAGGCCCTTAGAGTCCTGCAATTGGGTTATAAAATCTGTAGGCTATTCCGACTACCAAAGAGTAGTGAAGACTGTATAAACATTGTATACTCAAGGTTTACATAAACGATGAAATTCGGGTAAAACCGACAAAAAAATTTTAGAAAGACGTCTGTTTCATTGACTTCCCACCCCATTCTTATATTAGGCTGCAGTCGCGGGGCTTGGTACCGAAATAACTGCCTAAAACGAGACGTACCTGGGAGTCTGACGGGCACGTAAAATTGCGACACCAGGCCATGTGCGCGCGCGTGATGTAATTTGAAAATAGCTTTAATTAAATTTTCAATCTCTAATACTGCAATTCCAGCGTTCTGATTGGTTCAGGCAATCTTGATTATCAGCTCATATACCGAATTGAAACTGACTGTGCAGTGTTGCAAAGCTGAATATGCTTCTGAAAAAATTTGAGTTATCGATCAGTTTGGAAAACTCACGAAATATACCAAAACAATTATTCCATTCGCGCTTGTTGGAGATCGATATGAAATGATTTATATTCATCTCGGTGCAATGCACCTCATTGGCTGTTTACCATCTCATATCCAACACGCACTCTTAGAATGATTGTTAGATAAACTACACTCGAGTAATTTTTGTTCTTTGGGCTGAAAAGAAGTTTCCATCAAGTTTTACATTCAATGGTTCATTGAAGACTAAAATATCAAAATGGTTCTTCAAAGTTAAAAGGTAATTTAAAACAATCGTTTTCGACTTATAAGGCCATCTTCAGGTAAAAAAAAAAAGACTGAAGTGCGAAGACTGTTTTACACAATACTGAACTATATAGCAACATATTTCTCAGGTTTTCCCATTTCACGTAACTGGGACACCAAGCGGACCGTGGCAAGAAACGTTGATGATTTACCCTTCCTGTCCTGTTTTCGCGGGATATTCTAAAAACGCATATTTTGGTGTATAGTTTGATCTACTGTCCACACTAGCGAGTTAAAGCAGGGTCGTAGCAGGGAGGCCCCCCCCCCATCCCTCCTCCAAAAAAAAATGTACGAAAAACATAAGAAAATGTAAGAGAAAGTATGTGGTCGGTCCCCCAATATTTCTCATGTTTTTATAATTGTGTCCCCCCACCCAAAAAAATAAAGTATATATATATTCCTTGAATAACATCAAGTACAAGAACGAAACCGAACTTTCTAAATACATTTGGCTGCTCAAAAACAACAAACAAAA
>JAOBRD020637990.1:0-15289 GCA_027575215.2 Hydrozoanthus sils
CTTTCATACCCGCCCTCTCTCTCTCTCGCTCCGAAGGGCGGGTATGAGAGAACCCTGGGAACGAGGTTGTATTTAATACAGTTTACTTACGCTGATATGTAGTCTTTTCTACAAAAAAGCTGACAAAACTCAGAAACTGTTTAACAATGATTCGTAACATGTCCAGTTTTCAATTCAAGGGTCTAATGTCGGGCACACATAAGAGGATTTCAACAGCAGTGCTCAGTGGCAGTTACAAACACTCCTGCATTTGAACAGCATACCATGCATCCAAATTTACCTGGATGAAAGCGGTTATTAGCCAAGGGCATAACTATACTTGGCTTCCCCACAGGACTGAGGTTTAGGGTTAAAACTTACCCCTATGGAGATATGCACGATGGATTTAGATTATGGACTTTTGCATCATTTGTTAGAAAGCTTTCCCCGTCGTGTCCCGGTGACTTTATCTAACTACAGTACGGTGGCAGTGCAGATATGGGAGTGATCGATATGTATATTAATTAATCCTAGAGTAGTCCCCGCCTTTCACTTTCGCTTTAAACTGTTTGGTTATCGTTAGTGATGGCAACTGAAATCTCAAGTTTAGCATACACTAAAACATTTCTTGGAATCACTAGAACAATAATTTATGTTCCAGCTGGCCAAAATCGAGTTACATATACTTACACTAGACTTGATCCTGTCTTATATATGTTCTTCCGACTTGCAAATTAGTGTCAACAAAGTCAAAGTGAAAAAATCGCAATCGCTATTAAACACTGTGACTGTGGTTTTTTGTCATTCAATCACCCACGTTTTGGCAACAACTGATAAATACTCTATTCGCAGCTTTTTCTTTTGGAAAGTAGTTAATGTACAAAATCTAAAGCGTTTGTTATTGTCCTTTCTGCCACGTGTGACGTAATTTTAGGAGCAACACACCCCTCTTCCTCCCCCCTGAGTATGTACCAGGACCTCGCTGCAGATCTGGACCTAGGCCCAGTCTTCCAAATATCATTAGCGACTTTGACTTCCGATTGGAAACCGAAAGTGCTGCGTATGCAACTAACTGAACTATAAAAGGAGTGAAATTTAAAGCTTGCTGAGATATCTTCCTGCCATGTAAAGGCTGAACAGCTGCTTCCAAACTTTAGTTATTTTATGGAAGGGTCGAGTTCGAGTGACAACGAATTGGTTCACTTGACTTTGTCTGACGACGAAGCTTCAAGTTCAACAGCGAGCCAACCTCACTCAGGACCTCACAGTCACAGTGAGTCGAGCGATTGTGTAAACTGGAAAGAAGCGTACTTTGCCTTAAATACAGGTTGGCTGCCATATTTGATAAGTCTATACTTAAAATGTTTATTGCGATGGAAGAGATAGAAAAAAAGAGTATTTATTTAGTGCCCTTTTTGACAAAGAAAGCAATTGTGATCATTATTTAAAAAGCACTTCATTTTCGATATGAGAGAAGAGTTATATTCTGGCTAACTACCTCCTTGCAACCAATCAAGACGAAGACGCCAGTTTAGTAAAGTTTCTGGTTCGTAAAATTGTTAAGCTTACTTAGTTCGACAACAGAAGCACATGCTTTTTGTTGACCCTTGACCCAGTCTGGCATAATTAAGGCATGCAGTGTGCCTTTGAATCTAGGAGCAGAATGAAAGAATTTTTGAGAACTGAAGTACCGAATAGGTGGGTAGGTTACTTTTACACAAGTTCAAGTTTAGCTACAGAGAATTCATTTTGTATTTTGACACTTAAAGTGATTGAGTCATTATTGTTAGTGCTTGGCCCTATGTGGACAGATATTATGAAGTATTATGAGGACTAGGAATATATAAAACCATAAGCTGAATCCTAAATGCTCTGTCAGATTACTTAAATGAGCCCACAATACTTGTTGAAAAGAGTAGGTTGTTGCCCAGGAGGAAAATACTCAAAGTGTATATGGCGGAAGATGGGGAAGGAGGGGGTAAGGGGGTCTGCGAAGCTTCATACTCCTTAACATAGTCCTTTTATAGCACCTCCCCCCCCCATCATGTATTCTTCTAGTACCCCCTCGGGGTTGTTAGCAGTGTTACTGCCACTACATGAATACTGTAACTATCAGTAAGTCAGTCTAACTTTGCAGGCTGTTGTTACTCCTTGGCTCAAACCATCAATACCATTGGTATAGTTTACAGAGCCCCCAACCATCACCTCCATCTAGTAGGCAGGTGATTTATTGGTTATCTGATCCAGGGTGTGGATCCAGAGATTTTCTTGACTAATTCCAACTCAACCTTGATGCAATTTAAGTTATGCAGGGTATTTATATAGTCTATATATCTGCTATTAAAGTGTATTTTTATATTTAAAAATACGAACCAGTGAGCAGCACAAGGGGTTCTAGATTTTACCTGTTCTTTTATTTTCCCCGATGCTTTTCGGTTGTATACAGCAACCTTTTTCAGGAGATTTACAAAATAACAAACTATACAACCCATTGTATTCAGCTGCCCGTAGGAAAAACCCACAGGAAATGACCAAAGTGGCTAAAATACGCTGTGTGAGATCTTTATGTTATCAGTGTTTCAATCATGACTATTTTGGGGTCATGCGGACTTAGTTGATTTCATTTTGAATTGGTTTTGAAACATAGTTTGCATCTTTTGGTGCATTTTGAAGAAGTTCTATTAGCACTCAATGGCCATTATCCACTGGAAATGCCAACAATGCCTGAAAATTGACTTGGAGACTTTCATCACGTAGCCTCTCAAAGCATAGTAGTTTCAACCGCATAAAATTAAAGTTTTAAATAACAATTTCATTATTAGCCTGCTCTTTGTAATTTGCTGCTGTATTAAGTCATTGAGTTGCTGGTTTGCTGGTTAATAGGAGTTAAAATCTCATACTTCGCAAAAAAATTAATCAACAAATTGCATCTTGCATTATGTGCATTACATTTCCGGAAGCTGCTGTGTGATATGTGAGCAGTGCCACTACGTTCGACCACATTCTATCACAAATAAAGCACAAGGCAGATAATTTGCTCCATCTATATATTTACTTCGAAAAGACTAACCAAAAAAATTGCTGAAGCGATTAAACTTAATTCTTTTTAACCTCCTACCTCTCTCTAACTTAAGAAATTTGAGTTGAGGATCGCTCTGTGAGCTTCACACATTCTTGATCAATTATTCTTGCTTCTTTGGATGTGAAAATGAATGAATATCAATACAAACAACATCAATAACAAAAGGAGAACAATCTTTTTTTCCTAGAAATAGCTTCACCAAAAGGAATATAATTTCTGTTCATCACAACGATCAAAAAAGCATCAGAGTGGTTTTGCGATTTAAGCAGGACTCTGATGGGGAGCACACGAGTTTTATAGCATTCTCACTAGTTCTGACTAGTTCCACATTAGCGTTCAGCCAATAGAAAATGAGTTTGACTAGTTCCACAAACATTTGCCAGCCAATAGAAAAAGGTTTTGACTAGTTCCATGTGAACAATAGTGGTGTAAAGTAGTTCCAAGTATGCGGATAGACCTGGCACGAGTCAAAAACGGAGCGTAGGGATCTACCCTTAGGACAAATTTAGTTATGTTGTTTTTAAGGAAATTTTCACCAAAAATACAATGTAAAACAGCTGAAAAGTGTCCCATTTTAAAGATTTCGGTTAACACTAATGGCAAATCAACTCTTAAAAGAGTGAGAAAAGAGATTGTATCTCTCAGTTTAAGTTGTTAATCGCAATTAATATTTTTTAACTCTGAAAAAGTTTGACTAGTTCCATGGAACTAGTGGAACTAGTCTCGATCCGCCCCTGTAATCAAGGTTTACACTGTTAAAAGAAGCAAAGATGTGAGTGTAAAAACTGTGTCCAAGATGTTTTGTTGATCATGAAGACTTAGAAAAAAGCTATAGGTCAGCTTAGAGTGCCTAATTTCCATTTTTGCAACTTTGGTTAATGACTTTTGGCTTACCACAGTAAGCAGTGGAAAATGTTGGAATTAGATATGTAGAAGGAATAAGCTTTTGAACAGGTTGCTGATTAGTTTTGTTCTAGGTTGCTGTGCTTATGAATAGTAAATCTTTTGTATGCCTAAGAAACTGCTGCCTGGTTAGCCAGTATGTTGTGCAAGGAGGTCTGAGTTCAAATCCTATTGCTGGATCTTCACCAAGGGTCTTAAAAGGTGCTGCTTTTGCTCTAACATCTGCAAGCAGTTAGGCCTTTGCATCTTCTAAGATTTAAGGACATTAAACCATAGGCCCATCTCTCCATCTCCTATTGGGGGACTTAAAAAGAATCCACAACACTTCAGTGTCATTGCCTGTAGAGCCTGGGGCAAAATTCGCTGATTGAATACAAGTGTGAGCCATTTTTGCTGGACTATCTAAAATAAGACCCTTAGTACTAACATTTGCTGTAGTAGATATTATTTTGTCAACAGGTGCCGAAAAGCCCTGATTAGCAGCACCTGCATAGCTTTGTATTGTATTGTATTAACATATCTTTTATGTTTCTCTCTGGTAGCATTCAATGAAGTAAAAGATAGATATAAAAAAACACAACATCAAGCAGCTGAATTGCAGAAAGAAATGAAACAAGTTGCAAGAAGGGAAGCTAATAAACCAGAGAACATTGAGACTGTCAGTCTGAGAAACGAGATTTTTGACTTACAGCAACAAAACACCAATTTTAAGAAAAAGATTAACTCACTAGAAACACAGTTGAAAGCTAGCCAAAAATATACCTCTGATAAAGGAAAATTTGCTGAAAGACAAGATTGTGTGACAGAGTTGGATGCAGCAAACAGAACGATTAAAAAGTTGCAAGATAAGATACAAAGGCTAAATGTTGTCAAAAATGATCAAGCAGACTCTGAAACTGTGGAGGAAGAAATGGTTATTAGACTTGGTAAAGGTTTTGCAGCATACAATGAGAAGTACAAGGAATGTGAAGAATTAAAAAAAAGAATAGAAACACTTGAAAAATCTTCTGATGTTGCACACAGTGTTGAGGTTGGGTCCAGAAATTTAAATATGTTCTCAACTGCATTGACCATAATAATGGCAGCCAATTATTCATTTATTTCTTTAACAAGATAATATTATTTTGGATTTTGAAGATAAAGATATCTTGAATTTCAATCAAGCAACATTTGTTTGTTGTAGTTGTCAATGGCTAAGGCAAGAACCTGTGTTCTTCTTCAAGCAAACAGTCTATGAATTTCCTGTTCAGTTAAAAAGAAAACCCAGGCTGTACTGTCATTATTGTTGTCATGGATAATATACAGTGGAACCCCGCCTTATGGCCACCTTGTTAAAACAATTGCTTTTTGTCAGGTCTGCCACTCGAATGGCAATATTTTTTCTTATAAAAAAACCTTGTTAATACGGTCACCCCATTATTACAGCCAATTTTTTCTGGCCTGAAGGTGACCATATTAGCGGGGTCCCACTGTATAACAGTAATAACAAAAGTAACAACAAATGAAAAAACAAATCAATGTGGTCATCTTCTATGTTAGTGAGAGGAGTGTGGGGGGACTTTTCATTCTGACTCTGCTACTGTTGTTGCCTTGGTAGCTCAGCGGTAAGAGCTCAGAGCGAATTTGGTTTTTTCTTTCTTGGTTTCTCTTGCATTTACCTTACAGCATGTCAGAATTGACCTCTCTGAATTTGAAGATGATCAATAATAGTAGGGCCTACTGAAAAAAGTCCCCTGGCGATGTAGAGCCCCTATTGTCTTTTTTTAAAAAATAATAATAATTATTATTATTATTATTATTAACAATAATAATTCCATAATTGTTCTAGTTTAGGCCCCTCCAATTTAAGTGCCAACCAACTCAATAATTTTGTGCTTTCCCTCACTTTTAGTGCCATATGAAAAAAAAATATTTTTTTTCAGGTGCCAAGTCTTTAGAGGAAATTTTTTAACATTTTGCATTACTTTGGAAACTTATGATAACAATCTCAAGTTTTATCTTCGGGATTCGTGTTTTGAAATTTCAAAATGAACAGCTATACTAGAAGTTTTGTAAAAGCAGTGAAAACAGCAGCGCCTTTTTGATGCAACACATGCTCTAAGTCATGTCCACAGCCAGTCAAGTGGAACAACCGCAAATATGCCACAAAATGTTGTAAGTTTCAGAGCACGTTTTTCTTAAACAAATTTGAACAGGTATGTTATCATTTTAGGTAAGAAACTTAAAAATATGAGAATCTATGAGTTGATGTAGTTCTCATATAAATGAGCACTGAGCAGATTTGGAGAAAACAAATAAACCGAATCAATTGGAATTCTGTTCCAGGCTTGTGACCTCCACTTAAAGATTTAAACTTCCACTTTTTGAGAGGAGAAATCTTGAACTCAGTTTTATGATGTTCAAAACATTAATGATTAAGTACTATCAAAAAAATTTTCAATTGCAGTAGCATGTCAGTTTAAATATTGCAAATATGAAAAAAGTATGGTTTTGTTTTCATTCTTAATTGTGTTCTTTTTTCATTGGAAAAGTCGGTAAAACAACCTCTTTTTCAATAATTAAGCAAGTGTCTCATGAGCTGCATAAATCGCTTCTCTTTGAGTAGCTCATGATTTTGTTTGTAAAAACATTTTAATTTTTCCTCCAATTATTAAGCGCCCCTCTAATTTAAGTGCCACAAGGATAAAATAATTTTTTTTCGTACCCCAATTTAATAGCCAACAAAATCTGAAATGATTTTTTTCTGGCACTTAAATTAGAACAATTACAGTAATAATAATAATAATAACAATAATAATAATAATAATAATAATAATAATAATAATAATAATAGCAAAACAATGACATAACTGTTACCACAAAGAGCACATTGATAATTACAACCATCACTGCCAGTATAACTTTAATTTATGCTATCAGTTGTTGGCCTTTACTATATATAGATCAAATTATAATAGATGCAGCTTTCTAGCTCAGTTGATAGAACATTGCATTTGTACAACAGAGGCAGTTGGCCTTGAACCCCATTGAGTTTCTGAGTATGATATTATTCCATAGCTCTGTTTGTAATTGCCCAGCCTGTCTGTGAGATCTGTTCTTACTTTTATGATATTGGTTAGGAATAACATCAAATTTAACTTTGATATTAAGGTACACATCTTTTTCTCATCACCACTGATATATGTACATGTGTGCTTTATTGTTCTTGTATCTTAGATTATGGAGTGTCGTGAAACTAGATGCATTGAGGCTATTCACGCTGAAACACAGACTCTGCAACTTGTAGAAGAGGTACTTGACTGTGCTGCAAGAGAAGAGCAGATTTTTAAAAGGGAAAATGATGGAGAGCAATTGGAAACAAAGAAACAAAAACATAAAGAAATTGAGCAGCTCCAGGATTATTTTAAACAGGTCTTAGGCCTAGAGGTGATGGAAGATGATGGAAAGCATAATGTAATTCTTACAGATAGAGATAAGCTTCAGCAGTGGTTGACAGGGAATACTTTTGGTAACATTTTGATCTGTTTTGATGGTGCACAACGTAGTACAGAAACTGGAAATATTGTTAAGAGGGATACTTTTGTACAGGTGGCCTTGGAGCCACAACAAGATGTCTTGAATGGCAGTCAGGCAAGAGAGATTCTTCTCAAACAAAAGATACAAGACCAGGCTGATCATATCACAGGTCTTCATAAAGTGATGAGTGACATGAATAGACAGAGAGAAACACAACAAAGAGAAATTGAGAATATGAGACAAAAAAGTGAATTTAAGGTGAAACAGGAGGATAAAGGTATTTGTTTCTAAGTTCTTATACAAAAATCTTTTATATTCTTTTTTCAGTCAAAGATCTAGGATTGTGTTTATTTGTATACACTTTTTCTCAATGACTGTAAGTGCCAGATATATAGACCCAATGCATAAATGATGGTGAATAAAATGTTCTTTTGTCTTCTTTCAAATTACTGTAACTTGCTAGCCTCATTTTGTGTATTAATACTGTTTTTAAAGTTAAACTCAAGAACGAGGCTAGTTGCACTAATTTGAATATAGACAAAGGATTATTTAAATTGCTGTCATTTATGCATGTAGGGTCCATAAATCTTGTGACTTATAGTCAATGATAAAAATTTTGACATGAACTGAGTTCTACATTTAGTTACAATTTATTTTAACTAAAATTAATTATCTCGAAGCTCTCAATCAGTACACAATGAGAATTGTGGTAAATGTTTTACATGCAAGTCTTCTGATGTGAGCATATTTGGAATTCTGCATATTAATTAATTTTGTCCTTAACACCATCTGCTTCCACTGAGTTCTTTCTTCTTGTTTTTCTTGTGGAGTTCAATGTTTTGGTAACTCCTTGCCCTCTTATGAACTGATAACATACTATCAGTGTCAGAGTAGCAGTGCTCAACACTAATGCTAGTCCCCTAGCCTAGGATTAGTGAAACTTCATGGTGGGCACATAAAGATGTACTCCTACTAGCCCCTAGACTTGTTAGTTTTGTAAAATGGACTAAAAACTAGTGCTCAGATTGGGTTTAATGGTAAACTTCTGTTGAGAAAAAAACAAAAATAATTCGGCTAACCTCTCATCTTTTTCTGTAGTGTTTGTAAACAAAAGACCACTGGTTCGATGAAGCTCGACACTAAAGCTAGTCTACTAGCCCAGGACTAGTAAAACTTCATGGTGAGCCAATAAAAATGTGCTCCTACTAGCCCCTGAAGACTAGTTAGTTTAGTTTGTAAAATGGACTAAAAATGGACTACATAGCGCTGAGAGAGTAGCAAATCCGAACTTGACTAGCGGCTTGCCCTTGTGGGCTAGTGATTTATTGTGCTTACTAGCCCACTGTTTTTATTCCAAAATTGCTGGTGTCAAGCAATGAAGTAAATTAAGATATCTTACGATTTCTATGACAGTGCCCCCACCCCAAATGCTTTTTGTTTTTGCTGCCTATGCCATGGGTAGTGCTATCTGAAGAGAGCAAGGTGTTGCCAAAAAGGGTTTCTTGGAGTAATACTTAACATATGAACTAAGTTTCTCTCTAATCATAACTGAAATCCATAAAAATGAAAATTAAACCAATAATATGTTACTTCTGTCATTATAATATTGTTGTAGTCCTGAGTGATGTAATGATTATTGAAAGCCAGTCTTATACTAATTGCAAGTTAAAGATAAGTTTGCAGTCTCATTATATGTTGTAAATTGATGATTTTGTGTTAATTCTTAAATTTTTGTAGGTGTTTTAACTGACCATCAGGCTGATCTTCCAACCACAAGCTTGTCACAAACTCATTCAAGTGAAAAGCAGAAACATGTTTTAAAACAATTTGGAGAAGTTATCCGGGAGTCAAAGCGCTTGCAAGAAGAAATTCAGCAACAAAGAAACTGTCTTAAACAGTTGGCTTCTGTCACCACTCAATACCATGCTCTTACTGAAGATGTAAGAAAAAAATCTCAATCCAATGTGCCACAAGAAGCTCACAAAGGCCAATCAGTAAAGAAAGGTCCCCACAACAAAGATACTAACAAGGCTTCTACAGGTGCAAGACCAAAAGAAGCTAAACAAAAATTGAATTTACGTTTTTCAGTTGAGGAAACTAACAAACCGCATCAGCCTGCTGCTGCGCAAACCTTGATACAAACTAAAAGTGAAATTGAATCAATGTCATTAAGGAGCCAAAGTGATACCAGCAGCTCCCTGTTGGCAGAAGGTTGGCAGGGCGAGAGTGATATTGAGATTCTTGGAGATGAAGACATGGACAACTTTCTAGGAGATGCATCAGCAGATGGAAGGATCTGCCCAGTATGCTCAAAACATTTCTCAGTGAATGTGCCACAGGACTTTTATGTGCTACATGTTCAGTCACATTTTGATAGTGATACTGATGAGTAGTGCAATAAGGCATTTTCACACTCATGCGCAGTGCGTGTACCCCACTGTTTTGGTAGGCAACAGGTCTTACAAATGTTATGGTTTCCAAGATATAAAATTATTTTTCCGTTTGTACAGTAATTCATAATGATTTGCAGAGTTTATTTCCCATTGTTTTGTCTGGGCAACAGGATTCAGTGACATTTGTAATACATGTGGCCCGCCAAAACAGTGGGATATGCACACATAGTGTGAAAATGCCTAATAAGGAATTGACACTGTTGACACCTAATAAGTTTGTATCCATCACCTTCTCACGCTGAACTGTACTGGATAATCTAATTTTACCCATGACCTTAAAAGACGTAAGTGTCATTAGATTATTATAAGAATAATCACATCAAGGAGTTTTGAAAGCTGGCAGTTTAGACAAAATAATGACCAATCCATAAAAATCTGGCTTCCAAAACTTTTTGCAGAGACATTCTTATCAATATAATGGTGATTTTGCTAAGTCATTGTAACAACTTACTGATGAACTTGAAAGCATTTTACTTAAAAATGATAGTCACAAGCTCTTAAATGTCTTAAGTATTGAGTGAGAATAGGTCATCTCAGTATTACTCTCCACTGTGCATAAACAAAGCCTTCGAGGCAAGGCTAGATGAAGAATATAAAATTTATGAATATGGAAATATATTTTATTGTATTTGTTAAGGCCTTATGTATAGCAAATTGTTTTTATCATGGATGTATTATACATTTAAGCCCCACAGCTGTCGTATGTGCAAATTTGATAAATGTATCCATCTATGGTCACTGTTTTGTTGTTTCAGAGTTTCAAGAATGGAGTTTTTAGCCCAGTTGACATTCAAGGGAAAAATTCACATGATACCTGTAATACCAAAACCCTTTAGATTTAATTTATAATATTTACACAGACTGTGGCTGTAATTTCTTTACTGACAAGAAACCACCCGACTTTAAATTATCATCTAAAGTATTTGAAGTTAGTACAAGGATAAATAAAATTGCAAAACAAAGTGTTGCATTAACCAAGTCTAAGCTTGGGCTGCCTGTGAACAACAACCACAGTTTCCCCACAATAACCAGTTATTGGCCAAGTTATTGCTGGCGATACACCCTGGTCTGGCTAACAGAATGTCTTGTTAAGTGGGTTAGAGTTTCTAGACTTTATTTTTCACAACAAATTCAAACATGTTTCACATTTTTACTGAAAATTAATGAGGGTTTTTTTAGGGTAAAATAATCCCTTATTATGTACAAGTCAACCCCAAGTAGCTTTTGTTTGAGACCTTAGCACAGAAGCTAGCAAGATTGTGGTAAAACAGACGAATGAAAAACTTCATAAAAGTTGAAAAATAAAGTGTCAGCATTGCTCATTGTTACAAGTTTTGGCAGTCGGGTTGCTTGTCAAGTGACTGAAGGCAGGACCAAGGGTAACACAACAGATAAAAATAATTAAAACAAACCATCTGCTATAAGATTACAACTCTGGCTTGTCCACAACACTTGCTCATTTACTTGTCCCACTGGACTAATCTTGTAAACTTCACTATGGAAAGTTCCTGAATATTCTTAATGAAAGTGAAATGTTCTAGAAAGTTCTGAAATATCAACAATGTACATTTTTTTGTAACAAATTGTCAGTGAACAGTGAGAAAAATTTATCATAGGTAAACGCTATGTTGAAGGCTTAAATATCCTGGCTTGAACCAACACTTTCAATGGCCTTAATGGTGTTTACACTGAAATGAAAACAGTAAGATTACTAACAATGCCTAGCAAACTATTTTTCATCATGTTTTAAGAAAAACTGCACACATTCTGAAACTTGAGAGATGTTACCAGTGTATAAGTCAAGGTCTATTTTGGGGAAAATTTTTGGGTCTTAAAGTCCCAACTTGTAACTGGAAAATAAGGTAAGTTACCGGTTTTATTATATTTTGGGTCATAGTGCATGGACCATCAGGAAAAACTACAGGAGCCATACTGGCCAACAACAAGGTTGATACAGTGTTAAGTATAAGTTAATATGGTCAGTACTATAAATATGGACCTCTACTTGACCAATCACAAGCTGCTTGTTAATTATAGCCACACAAAAATATTATAAAGCTAAGATTATAAATAGTGATAGTTTTGATTGTTGAGCAAGGTGTAAAGTTTAGTTACTGCAAGACAACTATTACTATTTTCAAATTACCTCAAGGGAACCAAAATGGAATCTGCCTGTACATGTTTCACGAATTTAGTTTACATTTTCAAACTGAATTAAGGATTTTTTTAGAGTTTCAGTAAACTTTTTTGGATATGAGGCAACTAAAAAGTTGGCACTTTAGAAAGCCCCAGCTAAGTTTTAAATCAGTACATACATGCATAAACTGCAAATGACATGCATTTTGACATTTAGCAATTTCTCCAACCCAAACTTGCTCTGGTGAAAGTGGGTGAAACTATGTTGAATATATTCCTCAAAAGTTGATAGTAGATATCACAAAATTTGCCAGCCCTTTCCGACATCCTGATCAGTTGGGTTTTATAATTAATTTTTGTCAGTCAAAAGCATTTACAAAACTTGTGACACAAGCAGAACAGCTTTGCTTGTTTACTTTTTTGGTTAGCTTTTATGGGATATCAAAACCAATCCAAAAATATTGTTAGTCAGATACAGCTTTCTTGTGCTATTGCAACACTACTGCTGTCCTTCTTGTACCTTGCATCAAGTCCTGCAGTAACTGATCGTTACCTGGTTAGCTTTAGGACCATTCATTTTTTACAGGGGGTTCATCCAAAAAGTAAGAATATTTGGCATTTTGGACAGGGCTGTGCAAAACTATATACTCAATCACTCAAGTTGGTAAGGTGTCAGTCAGCTGTACAGGAAGTGCTTTCCCTTTGCTCCTAAATCGGCAGTTGGTTTAGCCTTTGAATCTTCTCAGATATGGCCATTCAACTCTAGGTTCCAAGTGGCAAAGTTTCATCAAGTATATCTTATTTGTTTTTGAAGCTGTTCATTTAGGATTTTTTTTTACCTGATGAATGATGTCTATAATATAATATATATACTGCAAGCCTGGGGGGAGGGGGTTAATTTGGGGTAAAAAGGATAGGGATGCTTACTGGAAAAAGTAAATAACACCAAGTTGAGAAAATTTTTGACCTTAACAAATACTCTTGATATCAATTTGGAAAAAAAAAATCAGGAAGAAAATGCTTGTTTTGTTTTTCTGCCCCTACAAAGATATTTTCTTATTAACTATGATTTTCCTCAGAATGAAAACCCCTAAAAAAATGCAAATTGTATATTAAGACTGCTAAAAATATGATGAGCACCCCCATCATACTATACCTATCATATTAGAGGGAATACCCCCCCCTGGGGTCACAAGTCACTTCCAAGGAACCCAGGTCTTGACTGTGAACTAGCTTTCTGTAAGATCTTTTTTTTTGAGATTTCTCCAGTTCTCCAAGGCAATACAAACTTCCTCCCTGGGAATCGTTGGAAAGTATTGGAGGATGGCTTCCCTCATCTCTTCATCTTTTTCCAGTTTAACTACTTCCATTTCTCCTCCTTGGCTCTTCTCAATCTTCATCTCTCTGTCCTTAGCCTTAAAATAAATAAATTTTCCTTCTAAAAGCTTAGTTAGTAGGAGCTCTTGATTGAAGAAGCCATCGGGTTTATGAAAGACCTCCGTCGCTAGAAATTTTCGAACTTGATCAAATGTATATTCTTGGATTTTGAAGTAATAAAGCAAGTCCCAACCGTCAAGTTGTACATGAGGGCGTGAATATCTCCGTCCCCCAGGGACTGATTTGTGACACCGCACAAACCATCCTTTGTACTTTATGTATTTGAACGGGGAGTGAATGTTATCTATTACTTCCGACTCGGTCTGAAAATCTAAAGAGATGGCTTTGGGATTAACTCTTGCAAATCCAATATCTACGACATGGAACGAACTTGACGCAGTTAGATTCTTCACAACCACTACAACGTGATCGTTAGCGTCTGGACTGAAAACTCCTCCTAGGCCAAGTATTGCTTCGTAACCAAGGGCAATGAGAAGGATGTACATAACCGTGTTATGAGTCCAACAAGTACCTCCCTGAAGACTGAGAATTCTGGTAACGTTCTCTTCCAAGCTGGCTATTCGCCGTTCCGATGGATCCGCATGACTTGCCATCGTGCTGACATTTTGAAATGGGATTCGGTTCTGCCAAGCAACGCAAATTTCGTTCAGGAGAGAGAATTTGTCGTTTTGAAGTTTTTCTTCAAGCTTATTAATGTCTAGAGATTTGGTCACAAACATCTTTGCCGTCTCTCTCGACATATAAAGAGCTGCCGCCCGCGACATGTTACTCTCACTCGACGAGTTGTCCATTGTTGCTGCGAGTCTTTTCACAGGGGGCCCAGGCCAAGATTTGAAAATAAACTGGAAAAATTCTGTAGTCGTTTGCTTTTGTTAATCGGTTGGCTTGGGAATTTTGGGGTATCGAGAAGGAAGTAATTTAAAAAAGAATGTGGGTTTGTTCGAACACAAGGAAAAAACGATTGAAAAAAAAATTCGCCAAGAGTACACTGTACCCCATTCATTCGAGGGTGGGTCTCGAGAAATTCAACTGAAACTAAAGAATTCACCCCAACACAACAGCTGAGTTCTCCCCAGAGCAGAGGACGTACCAGAGCGGAGGATCTGCCGTAGAAACGTCTGCAAAACTTTTGTTTTGACTGCCTTTCCCTTGTTACAGAATTTATTCCTGCTGATACTGGAGCCATTGTGGAATTGACTGTAGGAGCGACTGCAGCTATGAATTTGACTGCAGGAGACAATTATCAAATCGCTTACGGCATTGTTCAATCAAAGGAAAACCCTGTTTCAATTGTTTCTTGAAAAAGGTTCATTAAAGCCTTGTTATTATTTTTTTTTTAAGAAAAGAGCAGAGCGGTGCAGGAGTAAAATGAAATATTCATCACTGAAAGGAATAATAATGAATTTCCATTCCCATCCCACTTCATTCCGTTCCTTTGTTTAAGTTTCATGAATCTTACATTTTATCTATTTCTGATATTCTGAGCTGCCTACTCCCTATATTGGGGTGGTAGGTATGACTGTTGTATATTTTTAGGGGTTCAAATTGCGAGTCCAGTATTTTTTGGGGGTTATTAAAAGAAATCCTATGTTAAACCAAGAGCCTGGTAATTTTAGGGTTGAAAAATCCCTAGCTATTGGACTGTCTGTATTGCGCTTGAAGTCCTGCGTTTTATAAAACGTGCGTACTGATAAGAAGTTAAGACAAAAGTCCGCGCGCCTTTAGGGAAAAGGTCAAAACAATGCGGTACTTCCTAGGAACCCAATTTAGGGGGGTGGGGTATTATGTGCCGCCACCCACCACCTTTTTTCAAAAAGGCTGA
>JAOBRD020638092.1:0-15287 GCA_027575215.2 Hydrozoanthus sils
GTGACACCTAACTCAGATAACAATTCTTGCCCGTTACCTGGGCAATACAACATTCTTTTTAACAAATATTCATAATTGTTTACACTTTTATTCATATGAAACTTCACGGTTTTTTATTTAATTTTTTTTTTTCGTCGCTTTCTTATCATTCTTTTACCCGTCGAAGAATGAAGTTCGGGCGGTCGAAAGCTCGTATATTTTTAACCATTTTAGCCAGAGATCGTTTTCAAATTTATAACTATACTATGGTTTTGTTTCTCTTCTGAAAATTTTGTAACTGCACGTAATTCATCAAACTGTAAGTGTTTTCGGTTTTAATTTAGAATTGTAAGGAAATTTCTTTTTATGAACTTGTTGTATCTAGGTTCATACAAATAATGCATAACAATCAAGTTCGTTGAAGCACAAGAACTCTTCCAAAAAAAATCGTCCTATTACAAAGACCCGACTACAAGATTCACACGTTAAAAACACAATACGCATGCGCATTATAACATCTGTACAAAACTCGTACTCGTCAGTGCTTAAACTCTCTAATGACGTATGAAACCCAAATTAAATTCTAATTCACTTGGTTCAAACGAATGTAAAGCATTTACCCCTTAAATTCTTGCAACAAAACCATTGGAAATCAACTTCAAGTTGGTTATATGCTCGAACCATCACGTTTATTCTCATTCGTGTACAACGGGTTACAACTGAAATTATTTCATATCAGCTAACCATTATTACATACGAGTGGCTAAGAAAAGAACAACTTAACATTTTGAAATCTCAAAAGATAAGTAATCTCATTTTCAAACTTCTTGAATATCTTCATGGAAATACACGACTTTGCCATATAAAAAGCAATTCTGTGAACAGCATAAAAACACATGTACAAACTGTCGTTAAAAGAAATGTCTATTCTTTGTACCAAGCTCTGTCTTGTTACATGTGTTTCAATAGACATGTATACAACGTCCTACTTACAAATAATTCTAAATAGAATTCGGAATAATGCCTTAACCATCGAGTCACGTCAGGGAGGCCAGGAAAAACCCACACGAAAAAATCCTTGTTGGGAAAAAAGGTGGGGAAACCTGAGTGGGGCACAGACATTAACTCGTTACCCCACAGGACAAAATACTCTCAAGCTGCTCGAGATTAATTTCTCATGTTTTAACCGATTAAAAGCAATTCTTCCTGAGAGGTATTCATTTTTGCCTTTTTTATGAGGGCATTGCTCCAAATCCGTTTTGCATTCTGACTTCAGGCTACTTCAGGCTACGTTCTATACGATAGATATGAAAAACGTTTTGAATTTATCATACATGAATATGAAATTCCACTGAAGGAATGTATGAAAAGCTACAATATTCTAGAAATATCTGACAGACTAGTATCGTGCAAGAAGGCCATAAACTAATTGATTTTTAGATTTATTGAATAAATGAATAATTGCAATGTCGTCTGGCTTAATACAATCTGGCATATTCTTCCATGCAGTCTTTAGAAAAACTCGAAATTCCTTGCTGACGTTGATTTTTTAATAACACTATTCTTCTTAGAGTATCTGGCTTTCAACGTCTTTCAGCTTTGAAATTTTAAATTTCTAAACAAGTTACGGCTCTTGAGCATGAGAGCTTCACGAATTCAGGTAACTACGTCACTCGACAGATTTGGTAAGGCTTATTAGTGTTAGTGACGTTATTACTATGACCCCCAGCCAGAGAGTGGAGGCACTCGAAGGCAGCGTTTAAAACTGTAACAGTGGATGGGGACATATGCTTCTTGTTACCGCTAAGACTGGAGCTGGTGGAATTGAAAAACATTACACAAGAACAATACTTTTATAGTTTATGTCCGTGTCAACTTAAAGAGCATATGACATGAGTACAGTTTTTCAATCTTCAAAAAGTACACTATAAAAAACATTGTTTTGCCAAGTTTGAGAAACATACAGCGAAAGTACACCAAGATATGGCGTGTGGAATTTGGAATTTTTCCCGCTAAAAGTGTCCTCCAGAAGCCAACAATATGACGTAACTAGTTACGTGCGTCTCGCCTCAGTCCATTTAATGTGGTGCCACGAAGTAAAGAGAGAATTCGATTTTAAAACATCCGTAACTGCTAGAGTTTTCGATAGAAATTCTATTGTAGATGTTTTAAAGTCGATTTTGGATGGACTGAGGTGAGCCGAACGTGACCTGTTGCGGCACATTGTTGGCTTTTGGAGGGGACACTTTTAGCGGGAAAAATTCAAAATTCTATGCGCCGTATCTTGGTGTACTTTCATCGTATGTTTCTCAAACTTGGCAAGCTAATGTTTTTTATAGTATACTAATTGTTGGAAATTTGACAAACTGATTTTATGTCATATGCTCTTTAAGAGTGAAATGGTCTCTTTTAAGCATAAAAGCTTCAAACCGAACGCTACCGGTAATAAAAATTTTTAACAGCGACTACAACAATCAGAAACTGTGAAGCTATTTGCATTTTGATGAGTGTTTTTCACTAAAAGGAGGTTTTTACTTCATAAAACTTTATAAGACTTTTGGACTTGCATCTTATCATCCTCTTAGTCTTGCGTGGACACGTGATCAGTCCACGCCGTAAGTAATGGACCACAGCTTTTCCATTCTTTCATGCACAGGGTGGAGTTTGAGTTCGAATGCCTTACCATTTGACACAATTGGAACACTTGTTATAAGTTTATTAATAGCACATTTTGGAGTTAACATATTTTACCCAAATGCCTCACTTTTAAATTAATGAAACACTAATTAAACCTAAGGCTAATTGCTTTCAAAGTTTGTGCAAGCCGCACAACCATGAATAAAAGCAAAGCCGCAGATTGAATAGGGCTTCATTGGACTTAAAAAGAGATTTTTCGGTCAAGTATATCAACACCAATATCCTAGATCCTAGATCGCTACCTAAGCGCTACAGACAAATCCGTTGTTACCATATTATATTTGATTATTTCGTACATTAATTGTTTGAAATTGAGCGGGCTTAGCAAGTAACCGTTGATTATGTGGATTTCGCCAATGGATTTAAAGGGTTTTTGTCTGTCAACCGCCAAGCTAGCGATCTTTAACAACATAAATATTTCTTTATATATGTTTTCGTCAAAAAACGCCAAAAACATCTCAAAAAAATAAAACATAGAGAACTCGTGACGAATATCGGTTGAAGCGTGTTTCTGCCTCAAACTTAATTCCAATACGACGACACAATTTACTTGCATTCCTTTGTGCTGTGTTGCTTATTTGGGAGATTGTAAGTTGGAGAGACGTCTGAAGTAGAGTTTCTGCATTCAGCTCAAGTCAAAGAGCAAGAGTTCTAGAAAATATTAAGTCCAATTGCAACTAGAAAAAACAACTGCCCGGCATTCAACATCTTCGAACTTCAACTGCTTATGCAAACCAAACTGTTTTCTGCAGAAATCTTTTTTTTTCTTATTCTAGGCATCAGTACAGCAGACGCAATCAATGCAACACTCCATCAGATTTGGGTTTGATCAGCCGGAAGCGGAATCGAGCACCCTCACTCGGTAATTACATAAAAAATCCAATATGTTTATTCACCATCAATAGCATCAATTTTGATTGATACTGTCGGTAAATATATGGTCTTGTGATTGCGATCCACCTCTACCTATAGGCTGATATTATTGTTTACATAACAAATTAATTAAAAGCATAAATCCAACTTCCACGGTCAAACAAAATAAGTCTAAAATAGGATTGAGTGTAGCGCAGTTAGTGATCAGTCAAAGTTTTAGCTTGATACATTTGATACTTTTGCAGAAATGAGCTTTTTAAAACTCCCAAAATTACGGTAATTGTATGGAAGTTGAGGTAGCTTTTGCTACCCAGTTGTAATAAATCAACTCGTTTCTCTCAAAGTATTCTGTGTATGGAGCTAAAATTTTCAATGATTATTCACTTTGCGATACTCTATCGAATTTTGGATTCATTTATCTTGGTGGTGAAGTTTGATTTTATATGTTTAAGAATACTGAAATCCGCCTATAGCTTAAACTTTTTAAGGCTTTATTTTACTTAACTTCGTTTATTACTTTCGTTTAACAACATACATGTTTTGCTACGAAGCTAGCAATACGAATATGCATTAGACCAATCGGATTGCATGAATATTGACTTATTTGTATTGTATGGTAAAGCCTTTCAATAAATTCATAATAATTTGATACCAAGTTTTAGTTTGGTCGGCAGTCGATATTAAAGACGTGTTTACCTTTCCTTGCCAATTTAACTTTTTTACCAAAAAGTTTAAAAGAAAAGGAAAATAAATTACTTTATTCCTATCAGTTAAATAAAAAACGCCGATGATTCTGTATAAAAGAAAACATGTTTAATATTTAAAATTTAATAAATTATCACTGAGCTTTGTGCAAATGTTAATGATTAAAACCCAACTCTATAGCTCATGATTAACAACAGAGGTTTGACGACAGAATACGTTTCGAACTTATTTTTGATATTGCAAACCCTTAATTCACATTATTATTCGGACTCGGAAATGCAGTTAGAAGGGTTTCTAAAGTCAGATCGATAACATGATACTGTTTCATGCAACAGCTGCTTTCACATGTACTTGTCAGAAAAAAAAATCTGTGTTTGTTTTCTACAAAATCATGAAGATTCAGTTTCAGTTCGGCGTCTAAAGCTGGGCACGTAAATTCAAAAATTGGTAATCGTCCATTTTCGTGACCGCTATCGCTGATAAAAGTAGACTATGCGCACGTGCACAGCCTTTGGCAGTGTTTACATGATATACCAAAGCGAGATTCATTCCAGAACGAAAGTTTTGATGCGGTGCGAAAACCGGGGTGAGTTTGTACCAGATCAAGCCATTCGGTTATGAATTGAAACTTCTTAAGTTTCATATAAACAAATGCAGCGATTTGTATGGAACCGGTATGAACTCGTACCGGAATGAATTTCGATCGTGTAAACACCGCCTTAAGGCATGGCTACACAGTGCAATATTGCATGCAACATTGCGCGCAAATGAAACCTTCGCCTTCGTGTAGCCAAACGATGAAACCGTTTTATGCAATTTTGCAGCGCTAGGTCCGTTTCTACTTTGTACAACGTTACGTGCAACAGTTTCAATGGTGGCTACACGGTGCAGTTCTTTCATTGCCCACAACGATGGATGAAATGTTGCACCGTGTAGGCACGGCTTTAAGGCTGTCCACTTGCGCTGGAAGTCTGCAATCAGCGGTATACCTTGAACACGAAAACGGTCTATCAGGAAATAGGTACCATGACAGTATTATCTGCTTTATTTTTTTTCCATATTCTTTTTTTTGGCCAATACGAGCAATCAAACGACGGAAAAGCAGTGTAAAGCGACCATTGCAGCTTAGTGAGGAAACACTTGAACTACTGTGGATTTGCGTTTATAGGCAAAGTAGATGCAAAGTGACACGACCAAATCAACCAGCTCCAATAGGCTCATTAAACTGCAACCGAGACAAAGTCCCATCATTCCTCCGAGATCACCTGGGACAAAAAAGACGTTTCATTAGATCCAAAACAGCGGTTAACTACAAGACGAATATAAAAGTTATAAAAATGTGCAAAAACTATATTGTGCGGGGGACAGAAAACCCACAATCTGATAAAATCAAATGTGAAAATATAATTATATACAATATCGTAAAACAAAAAGACAATGGTTTCACACAAGCCTTATATAATATCTAGCGGGCTAATCGCTTCTAGTTCTTTTTGCGGCGGGCTAATCGCTTCTAGTTCTACTTCTAGTTCTACTTGCTACTAAAGGCGCAATTGCTGCCGCTATACGACCCATGAACGACCTTGGAGCACAGCTCCACAGCCACGTAGAATTAGCTGGGTATCGATTTTGAAAACCGGAGTACCCGGAAAAAAACCCCTCGGATTGAGATCAATAAGTCTCAGCCAACTTGCGGAACCCAGGATTCAATCCCGGTTCCACAGAGGTGGAAGGCACGAATGCTAACTGCTCGGCCATCCTGACTCCCAAGGATGTTTACCTCTAGTTACTCTAAAGTAATATTACAAAAGGACGTGTGGAGTGCAACGTTGAAAGCGTATTGGCGTTTCTTCCATGCTCTTCAGTGTAGAAGCCATCGAGTAATTTGGTGTTTCTTTTAGACATATGAATTCTAATTCTTTCGGTTAAGACATCGCTCAAAAATATTTACTATTGATTACTAAAATATTTACTAACATAATTCGTTTTTATTCTTTTAACGCTTCGCTCACTTGTAATTCAGAAACTTTGATCATCTGTCATCTATGTAAGCAATATGCACCTTTTAAAAATTTTAAACAGCTCAAAAACTTACTTTAACAAACTTACTTAATCGTCTATACTCTTAAAATAGGATAAAATGAGTTTCTGTAATCAAGTGAAAAGCTTGGTGAACTAAAAGCACTTGCCGCAAGTTAAAAGTTTTACAGCTGTCTGTAAAGAAGTCCTCTATAGCGTAAGCAGGTAAGTCTGTCCATTCGCAAATGGAAGGCTTAAGTCAAATTGATCAACTGTAAACACTCGCTAGGATAGCAGTTTTACTGATGTTCGTAAATTACTTACAAAAGAAGTCGTCTATATATCTTAAGCAGGCAATTTTTTCCATTCTTTGATGCACAGTGTACGGTAAAACGCAAGTGAAAGGTTGAGCTGTGGCTAAATTCTAATAGATTAACTGTATGCACTCGCTGTAGGATAAAATTTTTAATGTTGTTTGTGAGTTATACTTACAAAAGAAGTCATCTATATCGTAAGCAGGCAATTCTGTCCATTCTTTGGTGCCCATTGTACGGTAAAAGACAGAAAGCTTCACGTAGCGTTCTCTGAAGAATTGCATAAAATTATATTGAGGAAGCAAAAGTTAGCAAGTCAGATTGGGAACAAGAAAAGGAGTTGAAGGAAGTAATAGATAAAATTGAAGGGGAAACATTAAAATGTTCTATGAGGGGTTGAAATGAGGATGAAAGGGAAAAAATTGAGAGACAAAAGAAATTTGAAAAGAGAGCAAAAGACAGGTGAGTGAGAGAAACAATGGGTATAGGAAGGAAAAATAGGTTAAAGGGAAAAAGGTTTCATTTTTTCTTTTACAAACATGAAATACTAAAATAGAAAAACTTTGAAAGGCTTTTGGGGCTTTCTTTGAAAAGATAGTGAGTGTTTAAACAAGGACTCAGTTTTCTTTGAACATTATACGTCCACAGTTTAAGTTAAAAACCAAGTTTAGTTTTATTTCGTTACCTGAAGGCCTGTTTCAGGGATTCTTTGTCACTGGAAGAAGAAATGTTATGTCCAGCAAGGAAGGAGGGCCATTGATGTGGCGCAGGAAACACGGCTCCTGATAGGTCGGTCTCGTAACTCACCGAAATACAAGATGGTGGACATGAGCACGTGAATGGTTCCGCTATAAATTGAACGCTTTTCCATTAAACTATTACTGAGTACCATAAAATCTCTGAGGCACGTATAATACTATAGAAGTAGGCGAAAGAGTTAATCAGTCCCCTTAATTCATTCAGACTAGACTTTAGGTTCAATTGACGTTTATTTTTTCCAGATGAAGAGTTTTGAAAATGGTCAAATGTAATTGAACGATACCATTAAAAAAACATGCTATAATGCTTAACAAACTAACGTTGCAAAATACATCTTTTGTAAAAGGATCCCCAAAATTATTGTACCAAGGCAATGCTTGGAATCTGTCAAAAGTAACGGAAAAGATATTTGTCTCAAGGTTTGAGTTTAGGTCTGGTAGACGTTTATTTTAAGACTAGAATGTTTTAAAAGCTTCCTATTTGTCAAATTCTTTTGATGAGGTCTTTTGCCAGTTAGGTTAATTGTAAGCAAGCTAGAGTGGAAAGTACTGTGATCCAGTGGTAGGGAATTTGATTGTAAACCACGGAAATCCAGCTCGTTTAGAAAGTTACAAAAGTTGATACAGTCAAGTGTAATGTTTTGAAGCGAGGAAGATATATTTGCATGGCTACAAATAAAGGGAGGATCGAGTCCTCGTAGGATCGGCTTTTATCTTTTTCCAGGGCACTCTTCTTGAATTAAATTCAAAGATAAAAAAGGCTGCCTTTTTTGTACATTACTTAACGACACCAAAATCCTTTAACAAATTGCTTTGCGCAAGGTCCTGTGAGTCAATGTACATGAACTCTCACCACAATCAGGGTTTTGAATTCTAATTTCTGGTACAATCAATTTCAGTTTTCTAACGACGGAGAAAGGAAGAGGAAAATTGATTTTACGACTCACTAAAGGAGAAACTGTTGGTCCGAAGCGTTTATGCCGTGTTTTGGTCTATATATAGTTATCACGCTAGATGCATTTTAGAAGTCTTAAGAGATCCATATAATTGCAAAGTTTATGAAAGGCTAAAACAAGAGGTTTTGGGAGCCCAGTTCGCTCCTTTACTGCACATCTTTAATCCCTTTCTCTTACCTTTAGTTTGTAGAATACAATTGGTCTGCTTGATCGTGCAAACTGTTCTCCTTTCTACATTAAAGCAAATCAAATATTTCTAGTTTAAAATTCGTTTCACAAATAGTAACCAACAGTCAAAGATCTAAAATGCATTGCTTGCGAACATTAGCCTCCATTCTTCAGTCTCTTGCAGAGTTAGTTAATTCCTACCTGGAAAATTTTTATAAACATGCACAAAGTAACAGTTTGAACAACACAACAGTGTCCATTCTCTGCCATCATGAACCAGAACTTCTACATTACTTTTTCTGAGTGTAAAAAAAATGTGCAACTAGGTGCAGTTGCGACAACAAAAAATTACAGTTTGAGTCGCTCAGAAACACAATGTAACCCAAAGTAAATCAAGCACGCGAGTGAACAGGAAAATGGTGTGGTGGACTTGCTCAACGAATTAAAACACATATTTGCCCAAACTTCAGTTCTCGTTATAAATACTTTTCAATTTCTGATACGATCATCAAGTGGTCAAAATTTGAAGGTATAAGCTTTACTGATCAGTTACATGTATGGTGTCTGATCGTCTTTCCCTGTTTTTGTTTGGATTACAGCACGGGCAACAAGACTCTAGAGTTAAAATTCAATAGATTTATCCATATATTTGCTGGTCTCTTTTTCTTCTTTTAAATTTTTCAGATTTGAATTTTTCACCTTCCCGTTTATTGGATTTTTAAAAAATTTCTTAACCCCCCTCCCTCCCATCCCGTAAATTTTGCCCCTCCCCCGTTTATTTGACATCTGAGAGTACTTATATAAGATATTTGACATTTTTTATCTATATGTTTTTAACACTTGCGAAAATTTCATAGAGCTCAGATTGAATTCAATAATTCGATTTTCAGTATAGGCTATGCTAGGTTGGCGCAGTGGTAAGATCTCTGCCTCTGAATCCTGAGGTCCCCGGTTCGATGGTTGAATATTTGGACGAACTTCTTTCCCGCTAAAGGCCACTCAGCTTTCCATCCCTCTGGGGTCGGTAAAATGAGTACCAGCATACATGGATCCCTTTGAAGCGGCTGCCAATTGAGCCTATATATGCTTCCGGTCCGCTTGGGGTAAACTGATCAATGTAAAGCGCCTTTGAGCATGTACATGGAAAGGGCGCTATACAAATGCACCACTTTACCTTACTTTTTAGATTGTGCTCGAAATATAAGCATATTATGCTTTTATCAGTGCTCATATTTCTTAGAAATTATGCCAAACTATGAACGTTTTTAACTACCTTCTGAAAATTATGCTACTTAGATTTTAAAGAAAATAAAGATCATCAGTAGCTTAACTCCATCAATTTTGACTTTAATGAACCCTTATATGGTCCACCTTTCGGTCTTATAGTCTTTAGCATCGCAAATACGCAATATGCACCTTGAAAAGCCACAAAACTAACAAAAGATATAAAACCAAACCGTTTCTGGGTTCTGAATCCAAGTCAGAAAGTTATAGCCCGTATGCTTGTTTTAGACGCCACCCAAGCAAAGTCTTCAGTTCAGTATATAAAGACAACTATGCATGTTGTTAATCTCTGTGTTATCGGTTACTGTACTGAAGCATTACACAAACCTGTAAATAATCCACGAGAGCATGCTCTTGTGAATCGCTGAACGATGAATTAAAAATACAGAAAACACTTGTTCAGCGGCTACAGACGAAGGCTGCACCAGCAGAACCTTTATAACTTCAGAAGATCAATGGGGTAGTAGGTTATAGAACTATGATGGGGTTTTTTCAACGGAGAAAAGCTCGGATAATGCTAGCAGTGCTAAACTGGAATAAAAGCTTAAAATAATGCTCGTTTTGCTAAACTATGCTAACACAATCTACCAAAGCCTACGATTTTGGCCACTGGTGTAGTCTAAGTTTCGTGAGAAATAACGAGTGTCATGTTTGAATTTGAACTGTATAGATACTGCTAACAACTGCTGTTAATACTTACCGGATGTGGTACAATTGCATTTCTCGGCGGCAATTTTGTCCCAACACTGATCTTGGCAAGAAACTTTGCAGTATCTCGTAGTTGTATTTTGTACACACCCAGACGGATGGGGAGGCGGCAGGAGAATTGTCTAAAACATTTGAAACCTTTAGTACAAAGCTCTAAGTATAGATCGAGAGCAGATTCTTAGTCTAATGAACAAATATTTTTGAACGATATTAGTAATTTCATCTCTTTTTCTCTCATCTTTTTATATCTTTTTCTAATGCAGCTACTAACTGTATACTTTTTATGAAAAATAGAAAAATATTCATTAATCAGTACCAAAACCACAATAAGTGCTTTACAGATTGGTTTTGCAGCATATTTGAAAATATGTTCTAGATATTCGGCATAAAGGAAGGCAAATTAGTTGAACATATATTTTTTTGTTAAACACAAACACACTATAGGGAATATTGTTTTCTTCAATTCCTTCCCGGGTATTCAATTATTTGATCTCCTTTTTGACATGTAGATACATGCGTGGCCCTTTACAAAATGTAGCCATTTACTTTGGCTTTTTTTGGTTAAGGACACATTCGACTTTTCAAGAGAGAAATGCATAAATAACGATCATGACTATTCGACGAAGGAAATCAGCAGCCGTTGACGTACAAGCACGTAAACGCTTCGTTGCTGTATGCCAAGTTACAAGCTTGAATGGTTCCAAATAAGTGCTTACACGGGCCCGGGCATTATCTCTGAATTATGAAGTAAGTGACAGCCATTGCGTTTAGTCCAATTTTTTACAAAATTGACGAAACCTGTTGTGTCAACAAACTCGGTAAAACGTTAGTGATCCTTAAGATGACAAAGTTGTATGATCTCCGTAATAACACTCACTAACAATAACACATAATAACAGATTACAATCACTGCCATTAACGCTGCTATTATATTGTTGTAGTTATATGATTATTGCCATCAGTGTTTTCATCATGATTATCGTCAACACTACTCTTATCATCATCTTCAATGACATCGTTATCGTCAACGAAATTCTTGCTTTCATCTTAAACAACGAAAACGTAATTTGTTGGTAATACTATTATAGGTCTTTAGATCGTGAAGAAATTATGTCATCATATTTAGTCAGTTAATTTTGTTAACTATACCTTGTGACGAAGAACAGCCGCGTCATAAGAGAATCCAGGGGTTATGAGTCGTCCACGCCGAAACACTTGAGCTGGTTCACCTGGATCATGTAATTGCACACGGAAACCCACGCGATCGTTCCATGGGTCATAGTATTCCTCTGGTTGGGCGTCTAGCATCAGAACAAGGTTCGCACCATTCTGTCCATCTGTAGCAAACAACTCTCCTTCTTTGCGAGAATTAAAAGTGTAGCATTTTCCGCCCTGCGAATAAACCATATGTAAAATTAGTTTGGTAGTTAAACCTTGGAGCTCTTTATAAGTACAAAAACAAAACACAAACTGCGCATAAAGTCAAGTTACTTTCATATCAAAGAAGGTTGTGAAATTCTCCGGCCCACATGGCCGACCATTCCAAGTACAGGCCTTTAGCATGTCCCGGATGTTGTGTCCAGAATAATTCAAGGAATCCACGAAGTCAATGCGTTGAGAGGTATCAATGTTCTGCTCAAAAGAGTTAAGAATGTTAAACTTGCAAGATGAAGATGAAGACTGACATCGATCCTAATTATTAATCGTTTTAATAGAGAGGATGGGCTTCAAAAGATGTCTGCTTTACAATTTGGGAACCCTGCAGATGAATAGAAACTGTTTGTTTTGTTTTTTTCTTTTTTCTTATTTCAGAAGGATATGCAAAGTCATCTATATATAGGTTGATCAACCCTGTGATAATCAACACCTTGATATAGAAGTACTTGAGCTCGTAAAGTTGTGAGACAACTAGTTATCATCAAACTAAAATCCTTTCTGTTTTGTTTAAAACTAACGTGATAAAAGTCAAATGGAAATAGTCAATAAAATCAATCACTCATTTAAAACACTCAAGCTGCAATACAAGCGGAAATCAATGGAAAAGTTTGTTGAGCTACTTTTTCGATAAGAAGTTTTTGAACTATGCTTAAAGTTTAATTTAACAAACTGGGGTTATGGAGGTTTTTTGGCTTAGTTTGCTACCGTACCCGGCATCTCAACAACACTGTCTTTGTTAAGTTTTACAAGAAGTGTTGTTAAATCTCAAATGACAAAAAAGGTTGCGAAAACGTGTATGCTGTAATATAGATAACACAAGCAAGTGGAAGCCTGATAAACTAATCATCAAACGGACTCGCTCTAAAAGAGCTTCGAAGCAGCTCATTTTGTAGAGCACTTTCGGTAACCGCGGGTTCGAATCCATGATTATGCAAAATTAAAGATGGCGACTTGAATATTAACCTGTATTTCCTATCTAATGAACGTCTAAAATTGCCCATAAAAATGCAAAGAGAGAATCTGTAAACCTAAAATTTGACACACGCAGTGCTGTTGGCACAAGGAAGAGTTTTACTAACTGTCACCTTCCCTGAGCTTCTTTTAGTGGTGTAAGGTTCGCAATGGATTGTGGTAAAATGTTCAGCCGCCATCTTTTTCGAAATAGTCCATAAATAAGTTTTTGTGGTTTCTCTTTTTTTTAAAAGATTTTACAACGACGACTTACCGAACTGTTTGCTTGTGTAAAGTACATGAAAAAGTCTCCCAGAACATTCTCTCCAGCTTTGCTTTTCCTTAAAGTGTTAATATTGCACAAAGAAAGAGCAGGAAAAGGCAGCGAGTTGCTGTATCGAAGAGCTGTCTTCATTACAACTCTGTACTCGAACATCTTGTGTATGTTCGTTTTGACGCCGTATATCAGGAAGACGAAGCTTGAAAGGAACAGGGCTGACCAAATAAGCCGGCGATAGGCCGAGCTTGAGCCACCAAGACGGCTCAAGCCATGAATTGTGGAGCTTGAGATGAAGCTACCAGCAATAGATTCATACCCGGGATCCTTCGAAACGCAGCTCTGAGGAGCTGCTTCGAATGCGACGGGAAACTTCTTCTTCGTGTCTATGCTCATCACTTACAAAAAACCTGAAAGAGATAAAGGCATTCATAAATTATCTTTTTAAAAAACAAACACGAAAATCTTTTCATTAGAGAATTTTAGATTCGACAACGAGTACGACTACGAGTAAAAGTTTTTCCCAATCATCATACTGCGAGTGCGTAAGAAATCACACCATCTCGCTGTGTTTCCAAAATCTCGCCGTCATCTTGCTTACGACGAAATGTTCAAACAAAACTCGGCGCGTGGACTACGAGATTTTAGCAACACAGTCTGATGGCGTGATTTTTTCGCACGCGCAGTATTACGAAGGGAAAAACTTGTACTCGTAGTCGTACTCGTTGTCGATAGTGAAGGTTTCTATTGACTCAGTTCTGGTAGTACCAGCGATGTAGCATGCAATTAGGCGCTGTCAACGGTTGCACGCATCTCCTTTTTCATTCGCTTAATTGCTGAAGCTAAGTGTCCACAATAGCGCTTACACCGCGTTTTAGTGACCGTCTAAATTAAGGTACAATCGATCGGCAGAAACGCGTCCCTACGGATCATACCTTGTGTTACCTTTGGTCAAATTTGTTGGGAAGATGGTTTTGTAACAATTAAATTATAAAAGCCAAAATCTCAAAAGGCATTAAAATTGACTCTTTCTTGTCTAATTTTGACTGACCTGTGTATTTAAATAATTTTATAAAAAAGAAATGAGATTTACTAGTAAATTTATTGGGTTAAAAAATATTGATTTATAAAGCAAAACAGCTGAACACCTTGTTTGAATATACCGCTGAAGAAATACATAAAAACAAATCATGCTGGTAAAATTTTACAGTACCTTCATTGATTCACTTTGATGGATTCTTGATTAAAACACCAGCTAAAAGAGAGGCAGAAAAAATTCTATAATTGATAAACAAAATAACTGTGTATTTAATTGAACAGAGTGCAAGCTTAAATGTGAAGTTGTTTGCATTTGCATTTTAAAATTCCCATGACACGAAAAAAACTTACAGTAACAAGGAATTAAATTCGCAATGGAAACTCAGGAAAATTTAGACCGCAATGGAGTCTTAGAAAATATGTTTAAGGAAAATAATAAGGTCAAAATAGAAAACTTTAAGAAATTTTAATAATCTATTTGTATTTTTGGTTTAAAAATTACGAGACTATGTGTAAATAGGTTTTTTCTTGTCAATAATGTAAATTACGGGGTTAGTGCACGCACATCGTGACATGTTCGACGGTGAAACTGTTTAGGATTTAGGAACAACCCAAATTTATTTGCAGTTTCTTTAGAACTAAAAATTTCGAGACTATTTTTGAGTTTGTGCTCCATAGTAACTGAAAGTTAGTTGAGCTGTTAATTGATTTGGATCAAATGGTTTGTTCAACAACTTTTTAAAGCTACTATTTTTTCTTTCTTTCTAGAAAAATTGTCTAAAAATATATATATATTTTAAATATATATTATATACAAGAAAGTGTGCATGTTTTAAAATAAAAAGTAATATTAATTTTGAAGTCTACATTACTGCATGCTGAGCTTTTAGGACATAAATTCTGCCGTGTAGGAAATAATAATTGGAATAATATAGGAACAATGCTCAAGCCTTAAAATTCATCAGAAATCCAGTTAAGACTTAATGTTGAAATTTTGCAACTTGGTGTTGTATAGGATGAAGGAAACCGCTTCTCAAGTTTGAGTGATCAAAAAAAATTCTGAGTCACTGACGGGAATCGAACCCGCAATCAGAGGGTTGTGGGTTCGATTCCCGTCAGTAAC
>JAOBRD020638200.1:0-15286 GCA_027575215.2 Hydrozoanthus sils
GGGGGGGTACTCTGGAATTGTCAACTCAGTACCAAGCATCCTCGTCGCCATTCCCTTAAGGTGGTGTTGCACGATCCAACTTTTAGCTCGACTTTTCGCGCAAAGATATTACGTTAAAATTAAATGTCGTGTATCATGGTACCGTAGCCGACTTTTCGCGCAATGTTTTGCTCGGCAACGTGTTCCGAGTTTAAAGGGGCTGTTCCACGCTTCGGAGTACTAAGTTCTAGTTTGTTGACACTTGATTTCGTGTTGGGTGAACAAGTTTTCAAGTTTAGGCGGGGGAATAACAAGCGGTCGCCAAACAAGTGTATTCGTCTTCTTTGGCATCGAAATCGTCGATTTGGCTTCCATTTTATAAAAATGGACAATCTACTGACTATCACTTGTCATTTTTTACCTTTTTCAGTGTTCTGGCTGTTGGTGAATTGTGCTGGCAGTCATGAGTTGCCGCTAAACATTCGCCACTCACAGGTCACGACCTTGCAAACTGTTGACAGATAACCGTTTTATATCAACAATTTCTAAATGGCTTTCGCTTATAGAATTTGCTACTTGAACTTCCAAATTCGACTGATTCCGAGTAAAAGAAAGACTGCTTGCAGTCTAAACAAACACATAGAACATCGACAAAGATGACAAATAACAGTTAGTCACAGAAATCCAGACTTGCTCTCAATTGAAAATTTTATTAGTCACTTGTTGTTTTACAACTATACTTAAACTGTTACTTCAGCTGCTCAAATATAATTAACTGACACATCGAAACCATTATTGCAATAAGTTTTGTTATTTAGCGAGTAGCTGAATGTCCGAATGTGAAGATCAACGTCAAATCGGACCGGTTCAGTTTTGTTTTGATGAGATACAAAAACTAAAAGCAATTGCTTTCGTCTGCAAAACGCAGGACTGAGAATTCATTTCAACTTTACCGTTTGGCCATTCCGTAAAAACAGTTTAGGCTGCAGCGAGTGACGACTGAAAGTGCAAATTCATGACAAAATTCTTCTAACTTTTGACTCTCGATCTTTATCTTGAGAGAGAAAGTACGCAGCAAATGCAGAATCAGAGGCAAACCGCCCGAATATCTTCCACTTCTTCCATAAACTCTGGACATGTTACTCAATCTTCAGGTAAACGCGTTCTCGGTCTTGAATCCAAAAGAAGAGGTTATAAGCTTAGATTTACTCGACATGTAGGCTGTTTTAGGCGCTCCTTGCCGCCATGAATTAAAGTTGACATGGTCGTTAGCCGCCGGAAACTCATGACCGCCACGAAGGATTTCACCAACAGGCAGAACAAAAAAGGTTTAAAAAAATGACAACTGATATTCTGTAGCTTGTCCATTTTTATAAAATGGAAGCCAAAACGACAATTTCGATGCCAAAGAAGACGAATACACTTGCTCAGCGACCGTTTGTTATTCCTACGCGTAAACTTGAAAACTTATTTTTCCAACAGGAAATCAAGTGTCAACAAACCGTCAACAAATTAGAACCCAGTACTCCGAAGCGTGGAACAGCTTTGAGAAAGTTAACTCGTGTAATATGTCACGCCAACTTTTAATGCAACATCGTTGCGCAAAAAGTCGCTCTAAAAGCTGGGTCGTGTAACACGCCTTGTTTTTTTGTATTTATTTCTTTATTAAAAAAAATATGAAGTATTTATTTTACGAAGACCGAATAAAAAATGGGCGAACTGTGTTTTGGAAATTCCTGAATTAACAAGGGATCGTTTGGGTAGTTTGATTCCGATACCAAAAACAATTTTTAGTGGTAGTATTAATTGAATTGAATGGAGTCCAATTTAATCTAACACTCATGGTTTTAAAATTACGCTGTGCGCAGTACGTAAGTCGGTAACTTGACAACTTGCTTCAAAACTAGCGTCTCTCATTACTCAAGAGAACTATTTTTTAGTTTCACCAAAATCTGCAAAACCTTTACTTGAAACCTTTTAGCTATTCGTTGTCACTTTGAATTAGTTTTTATTACGCTTTTTAGTCTCCAGAGTACACTTAGCGAATTGACGCAACCAGACAAAAGGTTGTGTTGAGGATATGGTGAATGGAATTTTGGGAACTGTTTGCTTTGCGATGATGACTTTGATATTTTTGATGCAGTGTGATGACGATATGTTCTAAAACATATTTTTATATCTTTATGATCTTTCAGTTTCTAGGGTGCGCCTAGCAAACGGTAACAGCTCAGCAGGTCGTGTTGAGGTGTTCGTGAATGGTCGATGGGGAACTGTCTGCGATGACTTCTTCGATTTAAATGACGCTCATGTCTTCTGTCGTATGCTGGGATTCCCCGGTGCACGAACAGCTCTTTGCTGTGCGAGACCATACGGCCGAGGTACTGGACAAATATGGCTAGATGATCTCCGTTGTACAGGAAACGAAACATCTATCAACCAATGTCGCCATAATGGGATTGGAAGGCACAACTGTGGACACGATGAAGATGCTGGTGTCGTCTGTTTGCCTCGTCCTCGAAATGGAGGTAAAATTTTTATAAAAAAATGGAAATAGGAAAACACATATTTATTAACTCATGGCTTAAGCACACATAGCATTTTTGAGAAAGAACTTTACCAAGAAAGTTTCTTATAAAACGGCTTAAACACCGGTATACTTCAACGAACTTATAACTCATTCTTTAAAAACAAATTTTTTGTCATGAAATACGTCTTTGTCTAAGCGAAAATGTACTTTTTAAGAGATGCATTACATTTTTTGTTAAGATTTTCAAGATAACCAAACAAACAGGCATCAATTTTATATGACATAAAATACAAAATATGCAAATATTGATTTTTTTCAGCGGTGCGTCTTGTCAACGGAGGTTCTCCTAACCAGGGCCGGGTGGAGATTTACCTAAATGGATCATGGGGAACAGTGTGTGACGATGGTTTTGATTCAAAGGAGGCTAAGGTCGTTTGTCGGCAGCTTGGTTTTCACGGTGCTGCGAGAGCTGTCTGCTGTGCCAGATTTGGAAGAGGAACGGGTTCAATTTTATTGGATGATCTCGCGTGTACCGGAAGTGAGTCATCTCTTGACAGATGTAGGCACCGTGGGGTTGGAAGTCATAACTGTGGACACAGTGAAGATGCTGGTGTTGTGTGCACACCAGGTAGGAAGAACAGTTTTCGAAGTTTTTGCAATTTACTGTGAAGTTGCAAAAGCGGTGTCTTTCAACCACACGTGGTTTAATACTTGTCAGTAGATAATCAACGTCTGTTTTTCTTAAAACGTGGATCTTTGTTTATGATGTAATAAGTTAAGATGTATCTTAGTCTCGCTGGCTTTTGTAACTATAGCTTTTGCTAGAATTGTAACGTGTGTTCCCTGCTCTGGCCGCAGGGCTACTCCCCAAACAGATACTACAGTCAGGTCTTAGCAGGGACTACCAGAGATAACCACAAACAAAAATCCCTGTTACAATAATTTAGTTTTCACATTTTCATTCTTCTCTTCCCATCAAAATTGCATTCATCAATCAAAGATCAATTCTCCAGCTTTTTGTGACTATAACAAATAGCACATATTGGAGTTTATGTATTTAAACCAAATGCCTCGATTTGATAAAACACAATGAAACACAAGGTTGCAGCCAGTGCTATTGAACTTTACATTCTCATTTGAAAATCACAACTATAAAATCAAAGCGACGGACTTGATAGGGCTTCATTAATTATACTTAAAATGAATTGTAAAACATGTTGCAAGCTAAACCAACAATTTACATGCAAAGCAAAATGAAATATGAAATTGAAAAAAAAGGGCACAAAATATCCCACGCTGTTAGCATGTAAATTTTAAAATTCATTTACACATTATGTCAAATGGCTGGAACTTAATCCAGAGAACCGTATCCTCGAGGACGGGATCCATTAAAAGGAGGGAAAAAATGTGTTTGAAATTCATAGTAAGTTTTTGACAGAAGAGTTTCAATTGGCGGTCTTTGTTGCAGGCAGACTTAAAGAATTTAATTATATAAAGCTGTCAGGGTTGAAGATATTTTCTATTTAAGATAGACTAGCAAAAAAAACCCAACTTCTTACAATATCTCGTATACAAAAGCTAAATTGTATCCTGGTATCGGGACGCTCTAATAAGTAGAGGAACAATGTTATGCTAGCTACCATTGATAAGTTCTTTGTTGTTCTCCTTTTTTTCTGATTAAGCTTGACTACTTACATATTGATTTTTTAAAGTAGTATTTTGAAACCAACTTTTGCAGGACAAACCACGATGCGTCCAACACGGGTGCCCACTACCGTTGCAACTACTTTTCCAACACCTCCGCCTGGAGTACAACCGATGGGTGCGTATTAAACATTTATGCTATCTGTTTTAACAACATCCGTAGCATAGCACATAGCTACATCTTCAACCACAACTGCAATCACAAAATAAAAAAAACGAGAAAAGTGTCATTAAGCCTGGTGTTTTCGTTCTCTACCAAATGCAATATTATCGATGTAAGAAATGCTAGTCATGTGTTGTGCAACAAGAGGTTTAACATAATTAATAGCTGTGACCTTTTTTTTAGAAATTATAAAAACATGACCAACAAAGCTTCAATTTTGTCCAGAATCATCAAAAACCATATAGTAGCAGATTTTCCTTTGCTTATCTTTGTTCCTAAGATAGATTTGACAACAGATTTTATTGACAAGCTTTACTTTCTTAATGTCCTCAGCAACACACTGCAACTTTGATTATAGCCATTGTGGACTGTTTAACGGAAAAGGAGACGATTTTGATTGGGTATTGAGGTCGGGACCAACGCCTTCCATCGCTACTGGTCCATCACGTGACGTCACTGGATATGGTAAGCAACATCGTACAGTAAATGACTCATTTCCAGAAAAACCTGATTTCTTTTTCTAGAAAATGTTTGAAAACAGTCTATATGTCTTAGAACTTTTAATTTTACAATTACGTCCTATATCACAAATATTATCTCGCCTTTTTGTCGGTTCGTGATAAACTTATTCATTGTAGATTGACTACTAAATCTAAATCCTTTACAAGCTATTTTCTATCTCATAGTGTAAGTACAAACAGACGGCTATCAATCGTAAATCAGCACATACCAAATGCATTTGATGTATAGCTGATTGTTTTGCCCTTTAACGACAGTGCCTGCATTATCGTTATCGTTCATTATCGTTAACGCCATCATTTTTGGTAGGTCGTGTTACCAATCCCACCGAGGTCAGAGATTTTTTCTCTTTCCTTCGTGTGGAATTATGGGGTTCTTTGTTAATGCTGTAGATCAGCGAAACTTAGTATATACCCCGTTCCAGTGGTAAGGCCTCACTTGAATCTTCATGTTGTATTTACACACTTGCCGCTGAAGGGAGACACTCTATAGAATGGTTATTTCTCGGCTCAGGCCTAGCTATACTGTCCTTAACATCCCACGACCAAACTCCCAGTTGGCCCCGTAGCTCAGTTGGTTAGAGCAACGTAGATCTGTTTCGTAGGTCGTGGGTTCGAATCCCACAGAGGTCAGAGATTTTCTCTTTCCTTCTAGTGGGTTTATGGGGTTCTTTGTTAATGCTGTAGATCAGCGAAACTTAGTATATACCCCGTTCCAGTGGTACGGCCTCACTTGAATCTTCATGTTGTATTTACACATTTGCCACTGAAGGACAACACTCTATAGAATGATTATCAATATCATTATCATTATTATTGTTATTATTGTTCTTAAGAAGGCCGTTGTTTATTCCAGGGCGTTACTACTACGTAGAAGCTACTGGGCGTGGTAAAGGTCAACGTGCTCAGCTCCAGTCCCATCCCTTTCGCTTGTATTTCAAGGCCTGTTTGAAGTTTTACTATCACATGTACGGATCAGGAATGGGAACTCTAAAGGTGATGTTGAACAATCAGTCGATATGGCAACTGGAAGGTAACCAAGGAAACCAGTGGCATATAGCCACAATCCCCATTCTTCATCCGGGATCAAAAAAGGTAAACGTAATGGCTTTGCAAATATTATGTAGTGTCAATGGCAAACCAAGTACATTTTAAAGGTCCCGCGTAAATAAAATGTTTGTGACTTTATTTTCGTTCTTAGCTATCTATATACTTAGCTTATTCGTTTGATTAAAACATTAAGGGGTTTTTTGTATGCTGCTAAAACTTTTAGGATAATTAGTCAGTAAAATTTACAAAATTTTAAGGAGAAAAAGGTTATACTTTCCTGGTAAACTGAAGAAAAATTTCGATTTTCACTCACTTCTTTTCTCCACAAAGAATACGGAAAGAATCCCGGTAAAAGGTGTTTTGAACATTCAAAACATAATTCCGCAAAAAAAAAATTGGTAAAAAGTTGTAACATTTTTTTGTCTCTACATCATTTATGAAATCTAAGCACTAGTATTGTTGGAACACAAGAATACCAAGAGCTTTGTAGTGGTAGTTATTTTGTACATTGTTCGAATATAATGCGGTGCAAAAGAGTTAACAACCATTCAATTTGTTACATTAGTAGACTACCTACATTTTCTGGATATGTAAATTGAACTTAATTATTTCTCTTATTTTTCTAGCTAACTTTTGAAGGGGTACGTGGGAAAAACTTTAGAAGTGATATCGCTATTGACCAAATTTCACTGGTGGAACTTGAGAGCCTGGGACCAACCAATTGTGTGTTTGCACCAAGCTGCGCCAGACCTCCCCAGCCTCCAACCGGTCCAAGTCCTGGTAAATAAAATACGAATATATTCTATAGAAATAACCAACGATGTTTAACACATTATTACTTTTATGAATATAACTCTTGTTGTTGTTTTAATATCATTTGTGTTTCCTTTAAATAATGTGGCTTCTTTCGGATGCCCTCTGAGATAATCTAATTTGAAGGACATTTACATATACGATTGAATTTATTGTTCTTTTAATAGACTTTTGTAAATATCATGTAAATAAGCGTAGATGCCAAAAAACATAAGCAAATACTAGTGTTTCACTAACCATAGCAAAAAATGCCTAATAAAATTTTTGTTAAACCAAGGTTCCTGCGGATACTCTCCCAAAGCACCAAACAATGATTTTGAAAAATTTCGGCGAATCATAAGTCCTCATGTGATTGGGGGAAGCAACGCCGGGCCAGGCGCATGGCCCTGGCAGATAGCTCTTTATCGCCATGGACGTTTTAGCTGCGGTGGCTCACTAATCAAGGCGAACTGGGTTCTAACTGCCGCACATTGTGTCAATGACAGAAACCCGAGAAATTACCGAATAGATCTTGGAGACCACGACCGCAACAGACGCGAAGGTAAAGTAAGAGCAGAAACGCTCTGCGTCCTCTGTCACTATTGCTGCAAAACTTTGAATTGACAAATTCATAACCGTGAAATAAATACCGATAAAATGTTTGATAGAGTTTGAAGCAGCTAAAGCTATTCTATCCGTTTGCAAGATATTTATTTGAACCAAGTAATTTCTTTTCTGGTTTTATAAAAATTAGTTTCAATTTTTGTCATCCATGAATCATACTTTTTGTACAACTTTTCAAAATATTTTCAAAGTTATTGTCAAACAAAACAGGACCAAAGGGCCTTTTGCAGTTCATGGTCATATGACCGCACCTACCTCAAATCATTTAGCGATGATCAAATGAAGTTTGAAATGTAAAATGCGAAATAGATGTTATAACAATTCAAAAACAGCAATGAATTTAAACTTAATTTCTTTCTGAGTAAATGTAAATGAAAACAGATGGTACTAGTAGCAATACTTGCTATCCAGTCACACTGAAATCCTTAAAAAATTAAATGCCCTATTTTCTGTTGCTTGCCATTTTTTTACATATTTGAGGTCAACGGCTGAACTTTTTCCAATTTAGTAAAATTAGCGTGCCCTTTCAATTTCTGGATATCATTTTGTCATAACTGATTAATTTAAGGTAATTGTGGACACGTGACTTCGAACTGCAACGTTGTTTTTACAAGAAAAACTTTCTAAGAACAACGGGGCTCAGATTGGCCCGAATTAATAAATAAGCTGAGGCTCGGCCTCGATAACTATTTTTTCTTTTTAAACTTTACCGAGCTTTTATCTGTAACTTAGAAATACAGAAATGCATATGGTTCGCAGTTATTCCCTTTCAATTAGTAATTGCTTCAAATTGTACACATACACTTGCCCCGAAGTTAGTTCCTTAGAATATGTTTTCCCATACATTATAAATGCAATACCTTTGGCTCAGTTTTTATTCGATTTAAACCACACATTAAAACAAAAAAAAATTAAGAACAATCTGAGGCTCAAATCTCCAAAAAAAAATTAAGTACAATAAACCTCGGCAATATTAACTGGTTCTTACAAAAAAAAGCGTGGAGGGATAAAAACCAAATCCTTTATGTTCTCCTTCTGTAGGTTCTGAGCAATCTATCAACGCCATACGGATAATAAGTCATCCGAACTACAACCGTGTTTCTCTCAACAATGACGTTGCCCTCATTCAGCTTGCTCGTCCAGCAACCTTGAACAATCGTGTTGGAATTGTGTGCTTGCCACGTGAAAATGCTCAAGTCGCTGTTGGCAAACAGTGCTACATTACAGGTACAACATGTTTGATAACTTTCCTAACTGGACTAACATTGGAAACATTGAACTTTTGTTCTTCGTTTTTACGTCAGTACTTCCTAGAGACGCGAAAGACAAAAGCTAAGCGGCCATGTTGGTGCCCTAATCAAAACAAATCATCAAAATTCTTTTGTTCAAGGGCACCGCTGCTTGGTTAGCCTAGTTGGTAAGGCGCCAGTCTGTCGTGCGAGAGGCCCCGTGTTCGATTCCCGGTGCCGGATCTTCACTTAGAGTCTTAAAATAACTGAGGAGAAGGTGCTGCCTTTGCTCTAACATCGGCAACGGTTAGATTTTCGCATCTTCTTGAATAAGAACGTTGAACGATAGGTCCGGACAGGCATCCTTTGAAGGGGACCTCGAGTTCTTTGCTTGTTCTCCCGTGACTTCTTAAGCAAAAAATATCATGAAAACAAAACAAAACACCAACATGACCGCTATGATGTCAGGTGAAAACAAAGAGTAAATATAACTCGAAATTTCAAGAGAGAAAGGGTTATCAAGGATACAGCTCTTAAGATACCGCTAAGAAAACAAAATAGGTTTACCTTAAATAGCACAACTAGTCATTACTGGTTCGAAATTTAGTATCTCTCAACTGCATCCACTAAACTTCCTAATTAAAATATATATTTGAAAAAAAGCAGGTAATACTATGAAAAACTTAAATTTCATCATCATCATCATCATTATTATTATTATTATTATTACTATCGCTGTTATTACTATTATTATTATTATTTTTTTATCATTATTATTGTTATTGTTGTTATCATCATTTATTATCGTTCAAATTATGTATGCATTTTCCTTGGATGGTAGCTTGGTTAGCCACAAAACTGGTTAACTGATCATTTATAAGCACACAGTCTTTTAATCATGCTTTTAAACTGGTCAAAAATGAATTTTTTTTTTTTCCTCTATTCAGGTTGGGGTAAAATACGTCATCCCGGAAGTTCACACCACGAACTTCAGCAAGCTTTACTTCCGGTTGTAGACTCTGCCGTGTGTCAGCGGAAGCTGAAGGCGTCTCCAGGCGGAAGCCGCTTGAACATCACCCCACAGATGGTTTGTGGCGGTAAGGAAGGTTCTGTCAAGGGCGGTTGTCATGGCGATAGTGGTGGTCCCTTCGTATGCCGCAGACAGGGTGGGAGCTGGGTTCTAGAGGGAGCAGTCAGCTGGGGGTCGCCCCGATGTAACACTCGGGAAAGATTCACCGTGTTTGCTCGCGTTAGTCAGTTCCGCAGATGGATCGATAGCCATATAGGGGCTTGAAGCCTTAATATCAGTTCCGATATAGCCTCAATCTACCCCCCCCCCCTCCTCTAGCCACACCCTCTACTTTTGTCTCGCTATTAAGGTTTAAATTTCAAATGCGCTGTGTTTTATTTGAAATTGTTGTCATCTATACTTTTACTAGGACCACTGATTATTAAGATGCATTAAAAGTTTTCCCCCAAGCCTCTGAACAAACATTTTTTTCTTTATATTTCAAACACAAAAAATTATCTATAATGCTTCTGCAATAAAACACTAAAAAAGTTGTGACTGTCACTTGATGGTTTGTTAAGGTTTTAGCGTTTTTAACACCAGTTAAGTTGGTTTTAACAGTCAAATACGAAAATATATGTCTTAGTAAAAAATTATCGAACTACTAAAAGAAGACTAACGTCTAATATGTTATAGCAACTCACGCTCATCAATCTTTCGTAAATATTGCTAAATCTCCGGCTAAAGCTAAGCTGGTCCAACATTTTCAAGAAAGCTCTGAGACCTCATCATAAAATTAATCAAATAATGGCCCAAAAAAGAACTTGTTAGACAACCTCTCATTGTTTCAATAGACCTTATTCATAACATTGTCACAATAGCGTTTTCCTGCACTAAAACGAGGCTTGGTGGTGATCTTAGTTGTTATGTGCAGCGTAACGAACATTTCAGTGAATAAACATAACAGAACAGACATAATTTATACGAACTGCTGATTGGTCAAAACAGAATAGACCCAAGACTTTCGCAATCTCGCATAGCATTTCATCACCAAGCCTCAATTTGATGCACTTGTGACGTCATCACGAATAAGGTATATTGTGCGGCATTTTGCTTTTTCCGTACCAGAACATGTTTGGAATCTATCAACTTTCGAACAACATAGTTTAAAAAAAAATAAAGAGCAGTGAAACTCAATTTTGAAGCGAGCAAGTTTTTTTGTGCTATAATAATTTAGCCATCTTAGAGTTCAGAAACAAAAGTAAAGAAAACCTTTCAACTTCAGTGTTTCCACTCGGAATTTTTCTTAAATTTAAAAACAAAATTTTTTAACTAGAAAGGCATTATGAGTGAACTGTAAAGAAATACTGATGTCACTTATTTATGAAGATATGGTCCAATTTTAAAGTTTAGCCAATCTGATCAATGGTTTTAAATAACAACAACGAAATTAAATGGAACCTTTCTGCATTTCATCGACCTGCCTGGTTCTTTTTGTCTAACCAACTAATTGCTTTTTTCAGTATTTAAATTTGTTTTGTTTGTACGTGTCCTATTGGATCCTACTTTAGTTCTAGCTTTAAATTCAAAACAGTCAAGTTAAAATCGCGTAACTCTAGCGCCGGAATGTTTACCGGTAAGCGTTTTGTTATGGACTGAGGATCGATTTTCATTGCTGAAATTGTAAACCACATACTTACTGTTTCGCTTCCAATATGTTTAATACATAACTTGAAGTTTTTGCTCAAGGCAATAAAAAAACTAAAACATGAAGTTCTTTTTAATTTTGCTAATTTCGTTGAAGCTCCTCTTTTAGGAGTTGTTGTGGCCGTAGAGTATGAAAGCCCATAACAATACGATCCTCCATGCGGTCGGGGACCTAAGGTAAACGTACATTTTCATTTGCAAATAAGGAGAACGGACTTTTTCTCGACAAAATGACTGAGCAAAGTGTTAAAAATCGTGCCTTGTGCATAGAGCAAGTTCTGTCCTAAGCTTTTCCCGGCCACTGCTATAAATATATATAGATATATAACAAATAATGGTTTTTATTACTGACGCTTCAATAGACCTGCATGTGGCTCGTCTTTGTTATACCATCCAAACCCTAATTTAACCCTCGGTAAGTTCTCTTTTCGGCAAATACTCCTATAATTAGCTGGGCAAGATTTCATTGATCATCTTCAAGAAATTTTGCTGCTCCGTCAATTTTCTTATTCTGTTAATGTAGAGAGACACTGATATTGATAGTTGAGTCAAGAATAGAATGTGAAAAACTAAAGAACTGTGACAGAACATACTTGATCTGACTTTACCTTAACTTGGAATTATCAAACTTTGAAGGAGCTTAACACGAATATCCACAAAAACATATAATTATAATGTCATGCATAATATTTGTTTTACATAGGCTTTTAAATGTACACGGAATACTCGTTACCTAGGCAACAAGGAAACGTTGCTAAACTAGTTACACCAAATATCCCCTCTCCAAATGGAAGTGCCTGCGTGACATTCTGGTAACATATGTTGGGCTCATCCATGGGGACTCTCAAAGTAAAATTACAAGGGTCCATCTACTAGCAACTAAATGGTAATCAAGGGTCAGCGTGGCGACGCGCACCGTTCCCTCTTCCTGTTGTTATTGCAGGTCCTTCAGTTAATGCAAGTTCTTTGGCCGTTTGGGAGCGGGAAATTTTAGGCGAGTTTCAGCTGACGTCATTGTCTACATTGTGCTTCATTAGCATACAACTTAAGTCGTAGAAATAACAGAGATAAACAACAACTGACTTTAAAACTTGAGAATGCTTATCAAAATTAATGAGTCACCGAACTTTCGGTTCTATAAGTGTAGTTTCAAAGACGAAATTACCACTCAAAAAATGCAAAACAGCTGGAGGCAAGAACGATAATGAGCCATACATTCTTTATAAAATTTCCAATTTTTAAAACCATATCTCCGAAAGATTACTCAGAACACCAATCTAATGTTTTTCAGGAAAGTTTGTTCCGTAGAAACATTTCATTATTCAGAAGTTTTGTTTCTGTACTGAATTAGAAAAAGAATGCCTATGCTAATGAGGCAAAAAATGGAAACAAAAACTCGCCTTTAGGGTCAGCACAAAGGGAAGGTGCAGGATTACATTATTTTAAAGTCAACTCGTGTGACTCCTTTCTATGTCTGTTAATCTCCAGTTTCTTTGCTGTTTCCTTCTATAAACAACTATCATTTTTTACTGAAACATTTTCTGGCAAGGAAAGTAAAAGAAACCAGATCAGGATACGGTATTGTAATAAGAAAAAAGGAATGGTTTAGGAGAATAAAAGCAAAACACCCAAGGCATTCTTCCTGAGCGTGGTAGGGTTGAAATAGCGGGGACTGGTCAATATCTTTTTTCACAGTTGATTGCAAAGATACATGGGAATCTCGGTTTTCCGTATGATCGTGTCGCATATCTTCTTTGCCTGGTATATTTTGAACAGAAGCTCTTTAAATGTAGACCGGGCGGTCTCTGGGCAATACAGTCGTGCTACCGTCATATCTATTCCACCTCTATTTCCCAGCATGCATCAGTTTTTACTACCACATGTACGGTTCTTACAACTTCATTAGAGTGGCAAAGATGGCCCAACATCGTGTCAGATGGAAGCACATTGTTTAAGTTCCACCCCGGAGTAAAAGGCGATGATGATGAAACCTAACAATGAATTTTTATATCAATCTCTCATTTCTTCCTCCTGTCAATTAATGAACTATTTTTCAATCAACCTACAGTACCCACCTGTCCGTCTATCCATCTACCCACTTGAGACCAATGCTACTTTACCTCTATTCATCTATCTCTATGTCTTTCAAGCTATCTGTTTGTCTGTCTGTGTGATTTTCTATCTATCTTCCAAACTTAGCCCATATATCTGTCTGCTAAATGTTTTCGGACTTCAATCTTGGCGCTCTATAACATATGCATGAGCTCTTTGAACAGAAAAGTGCGCAAGCAAGCCCTTGCCAATCGTTTGGAGCAAAACTGCAAAACCGTTCAAATACATTTTTGGTTTTCTTTCCTCTGCATAGTCACAATTGTCCATCTTAATTTGGCGACAATCTGTTGAGCGGTACACTGATATTAAGATGATAGACTGACTTATCATCAAAAATAATAACTTTTCTAGATCTTGCTAAATTGCAGTCTGCGTGACAACTGACGCAGACTAAGATGGAAGCTGATTTTGCTGCAAATCTCCGTTAGGTAACTTTACCTTATTTGAGCAGCGGATCGAGGTGTGTCACGCTGACTCGTGTGATCGGGCATTGCTACTTCACTACTATCACTTATGATATATAGAGGGCAAAACTACATCAATTTGATTTGATATTAACAGGGGCATTATTCTTAATTCAGGGCAAAATTACTCGGCGCTGATTGGACGCTGGTATACTTCCGAATGCGCATGCCTTAGAAACGTTTTCTAGCAATTTTCGAGAAATTGCGAAAATTCCCGATCGTTTCCGAATATCTTCCGAAGATTTCCCGAAAATTTTTCAAAAATTATAAAATTTCCGAATGCTTCCAGAGAATGCAAAGGTATCCAAAATCGAAAACACTTTGGGTAGTAAAATGAATTAAGCAACACTTCTCGTGTTGGTACCGCAAAAATGGAGATTTTTGCCCTCGATATCATAAACATGTAGTCGCCTGGTTCCTCGTAAAATATAGGGTTAATTTCACTTGTGTCTTCAATTTTTCCAAATTATTCTCGTTGCGAAAAAGTTGCACTAAAAGTTGGATCGTTTGACACCACCTTAATGTAAGGCTATTCATCGTGACAGTCGCGCTTATCTGAGGAAATGAAAAAGAGTAGAGTGCACAAGACGTATGGCACAATGCTTGAAAAATAACCCACCTAAGCTTATTTCGGTCGAATATATAAAACAGCGCGTTCATGTTTGTACAGCTATTCCAGTTATTAATGAGCCTGGTACATCAGGAAACATGTGTGACCAATTGGCCCACCCCATTGGTTTGGGGGCTGCTCCAACTACGTAGTGTCATGAGCATGAAGACATGCCGCAACGCCGTTGTGTCCGTCTTTCCTCGAGCGAGACCACAGACACCCCAAGCTTATAGCAAGTCTAGTATAATGATTTTAAGTGTTGACAATTTTCCATAAGAAGTCCTAGAAAAATTAGTCAATATTCTAAAACCGAAAATATTGGAAATAAAGTTCAGCTACGCCGAAGTTCACCTTGTGTCTGTATCTTGTGTGTATTTTGGGCGTAACTGGAGGCGTTTTCGAGGGAGTTTTTGCGATCGCTGTTCCACTCGTGGAAAACAGTCAACATTTAAAAATCATTATATCAGACTTGCTACAAGCTTGGGATGCCTGTGGCGAGACTTGTTACATTGGTCTCACTGGCTTGCGGCTTGGTTTGGCGTTTTTGTCCTGTCAGAAATGCTTTGAAGATTGACGGAGAATTCGTGGGCAGTTCATCTACGGCTTCTAACGATTTTGTCGTCTTAACAATGCTGATGGGTCTGTTAAGCATTTTGAATCGTGACTAGCTGAAGGAGTGCCTTACTGAAATGTCTGAGGTCTTCGTGACGGTGGTGCTGGATAGCTCAAAGGCATTGCGTTATTACTACACAAAGGGGGGGGGGGGGGGGTAGGGGGGTAGTCCCCCAAATATAGGTA
>JAOBRD020638305.1:0-15285 GCA_027575215.2 Hydrozoanthus sils
TCTTTCTTTGATTAAAAAGCATACTTCGACGTGGAAATTTTCTTTGGTTATTCGATTTTTGAGTTCAGAGATGAGAACAGTTTTAATCTGGAACTTAAAAAAATAAGTTTGATAGGGACTTTAAACAAAAAACACATAACTCACTGCTGCTTTATCACAGGTTACCAGTCCCCGGCCTGCTCGGTCAAAATTTACATTCTAATCTTTTTTTGATTAAAAAGCATACTTAGACGTGGAAATTTTCTTCGGTTATTCGAATGTTGAGTTCACAGATGACAACAGTTTTAATCCAAAAAGTAAGAAATTAAGCTTGATAGGGTCTTTCAGTTACGCGCATGGGATCAAATATTGTGAGAGTGAGTTGCTTTAAATTGGTAGTCATAGGAGACGATCTCGATTGTCTGTGCATAGATTTTTAGGGAGAGATTGAATTGATCTTTTTGTATCACAGTTTACGGGCAGTTTTAATAACTAAAATATTTATAGGACATAAAAGCCAAAGCGAAAACAACCAAACGAGCGCATCAATTTCGAAAGCTGTGCTAATCAGTATAGACATAAGCCATAAGGGGCTTCTTTTTTCGCTAAGGAACTTCTCTTTTGTTTTTTCGTCCATATCGCTAACGGGCCTAAAGATGATAGAGCCGGCAACTGACTCGATGTGGCTTTTTAGCCAAATCCTAGTTCTGAATAACTTTTCAAATATGTTGTATTGGCAAGGATCTATTGCTGCCTGCAGAGGCGCCTCTGAAGAAAATGTTGCTCTTTCATGATTTCATAGATGGCTGGACAGCGATGCTTCTGTGACTGGTTTAGGGTTGGCATAGCAACGGACAGTAACGGTTGCTTTCGTATTCAAAAATATTACGGTCTTTTGCATTTCGGTCGTGCGCTAAAATGCATTATTAATTATCAGACACCAATCAAAAGCGAGCGATGTTCGTGATTTCCATAAACATAAAGGGTGTAGCTACATAATAGCTCAACAGACGGCGTCTTTGCTAAATTAAGGGTTTCCAAACTAACTGAACACGCACTCGCTTTGCAGTTCGGCATCCCTCACTCTGTGTTCGGCCCAGTTTAATCGGAGAACCACGCTTTACTTGTAGAGACTAACTTGTCGAGGTAAGGAAACAAATTCACTTTTTTGTTTCATAGTTAAACTATTATTCTATTTTCGAAACTTGCTGGTAATAGATGTATTGTTTGATATCGGATTTGTTCGTAACTTACCGATAGTGGTGACTAAGATTGTAACTAGCTGCAGCGCCAGTATTAGTTGTAGATTGGCGACCCCTTCTAACAAAAACACAATTTCAAAGGGCTAAAATAGGGACTTGCTCTACGGTGATGCTAAAAGAAAAGCATGTTTGCAATTATATTCATACAATGAAAGGTTTTTTCGTTGTTTAATTTCGAGATAGAATGTACGTACGCGTGTTGAAGACTGGGTTGAGTAAAGAAACCTTTACGAGAAATCAAGCTGAGCGGATCAAAACCCTTCTAATTGGAAAGAAATCGAGATATTTGTTAAAAGTACAAGCTTTTTGCCTTTGGTCGAAAATTGTATTTCAAGTATCTGTGCGCTCTGCCAGTAAATGAGTCGAGTTATGAGAGCCAATACACGCCGGGTTCGTTATGTGCATGTCGGCCCAATTGCTCTTAAAGTTTTCAAACATCGTGTAAAGCAAAAACATTTACAGAACTTTGTAAAGCTTTTGAAAAAATGAAATGACGATATACAGCAAAGTTTAATGGAAATCTTTCGTGACCTGTTTTGACTGTTTGTTAAAGCTGCTCCCAGCCTTTTGTATTTGGGCAAATAGGAACAAGACTAGCAAACAAGAACTGTCGAATAGATTTAAATAAATTTACAAGCTAATATTTGACTACTCTGCGTAACGCAACACGGCCACAGTGAATATCATACTGTCAGGAGTTTGCTCAACCTTTACACTTCCATATATTTCCCATTTTTTTAGTATTGACATATTAACAAGGTATTATGAAAAATGCTTTTGTATTTTTATAGATAGCTCAAAATTCGGCTTAAAGGAATACTTTTACAAACCGCTAGTCTGACCGTGGTCATTTAAATGAATATATCCTCTATTCTTGTTTACTTTTCAGTAAGAAAAACTAAATGAAAAAAGCATTTTACATTGTTATTTTTTAAAGTTTAAGTATCTATAAAGTAATTTTTATTGATTATGCGATCGTTGAGTGTAAATTTGATAAACGATACAGCAGGTGAGAATAAAACCTCAAGACATGTCAGCTGTTTATTTAATTATGAATTTTGAACAGATTTGATACCGAAACTCATCTTTGTTTGCCAAGATAAACATGCATGTCCCTAAAATTAAGGATTTTAATGTATCGGCATGCAAGGTTTTGTCTGAAGATTAAGCTCAATATAGATATAATGAGTTTACGGCTAGGTTAAGGGCTAGGTTAGAGGCTAGCTGAAATATAATGGTCGCCGGATGTAGTAAACGCATACTTCGTGACCTAGATTGTGCTCGATTTGCAAAACGCCCTGACAAACATTTGAACTAAGTTAATCCCGATTGTCGCCAGGCACAGTCTAATATGCTTGACTAATTGTAGATTTTTCTGGCACAAAAACGAATGCATTCTTTTAGTTTCGGGAAATCCAAAGTTGCACCAATTAACTAAAACTGAATTATTGTAGTCTAGTAGTTCAGATGAACTATTTATTTATCGAATCTGTCTTCTCTAATGAACTATCGATTTGGTTAACCTAACATAACAGATATATTTTATTTAAATCAACAAAATTTGCGTTCTTGTCTTCATCTTTTTAAGTAAAGCAAAATTGATAGTAATTAAGTATATTGCATTCTCAACCAGTAGCTGGAATATCTCAACCACAAGGCATAAATGTTTCGAGGTTAATATTCGCAAAGAAATTTGGTTGACTTTCCGCTCCGAATCAGTCAGTTTCGATTTTATAAGTAACAGGACGGTTTTTGCTAGTTTCACTTCACGCTACCGACTAACTCAACGTTTGTAATTTGGCAAAAATAACAAGTTGTTTCCAAACTCTCTCGAATAAAAAATTAACAAGAAGTTTGCTATCAAAATAAACAACGGGTAATTTTTGTGCTTAACTGTGTCAAAAAATATTGAAAAATCAGTCTCGGTATCCGTCGATTTCCTCACTGTAAAACGAATCATTTTGTGTTAAAACAACCTGTGACACTTGTTGAATCATGCTGAGCTTGTTTGCCTCGTGTTCCATCGGAAATCATGTTTTTCAAATAGATTCAAATTAAACACAAAGGTGTTTGATGTGTTTACGACGAGTAATAAATACCAAAAGGAGATATCTACAGCTACACAAGCTACAGCCCTTTGGAAGTTTAAGGATTAATGAATGGCAGTCACTGACAAAATAGTATTATCTGCCACATTTTTTCGAAGCGAAAGACGAAGAAACACAAAGTTAGTTGGTTACTCTGCTGTTTTGTCTGTACCCGTTAGAACAGAAATTCATGTGACTTGTGTCTTTGTAGAATTTCCTCTTAAAATTGCTTGGTTATCGTAGAGTTTTTTTACAGGTAGAGGATATAGGAAACATGAAACACACACTTTTTTATAAGAACCAAAAAATTTTGCCGAGGCCGCTCATTGTTCTTAATTTTTTTTTTTTTGGCGATTCGACTCCTCAAATAGTTCTTAAATTGTTATTATTTCTATGTGTGTTTAAATCGAAGAAAAACTAAGCATAAGGTACTGCCACAATACATAAATTAGAAATTCATCCCCGCGGTTTCATTATTCGCTGAGCCATTCCCAAGACGATTTTTCCAGTGATTGTAATTTTGTTCAGTTAAAGATCGAATCTCAATTAAAGTTTTTGAAAAAAAAACTATCGAGCCCGAGCCTCAGCTTGTTCTTAAACTGTTTTTAAATTTTGGCCAATCTGAGCCTTGCTGTTGTTATAAAGTTGCCCTTTTCTTCTTTTTTTTTTTAAAAAAAGCGGACCAAATCTGAGCCTTGCTGTTGTTATAAAGTTGTCCTTTTCTTTTTTTTTTCAAAAAAAAAAGAGCGGACCAAAAAAGTCTAACCTTAAGGTGATGTTACACGAGGGAATTTCTTTTGCAACTGCCATTGCGAGACAAGTTGCAGAAGGGGTGCTACACGGCGCATTAGCTCTGGACAGCAACTTGAAGAAAGTAGCTGCAATCGTTGCGAAAAGTAGAACCGGATTCTACTTTTGCTGCAACTTGCTCGCCACAATTTTAGCCATTGCAGGGGGTGTTACACGCTGCAATGGTTCGTGCAACCTAAAGGTGATGTTACACGAGGCAATTTCTTGTGCAACTTGTGTCGCAATGGCGTTGCAAGACAAGTTGCAGAAGGGGTGTTACACGGCGCAACAGCTCCAGCAACTTGAAGAAAGTAGCTGAAATCGTTGAGAAAAGTAAAGCCGGATTCTACTTTTACTGCAACTTGTCTCGCAACAATTTTAGCCATTGCAGCGTGTGTTGCAACTTGTCTCGCAACGCCATTGCCATGCGATACAAGACTCGGCGCTTCAGTCGCTTCTGAAACAGGCGTGGTTACAAATTGCTATTCCGCACCCTTCGATTCTTTATCTCCAAGCGAGTTCGAGTGAAGAGTTTCGAGGTAGCTTTTCCGAAGGTCCAGTCTTGTGCTGATTCGCTAGCTAAAGCGTAAAAACCAAACTATTTGAAATCCAGTAATAGTAAGGAGGTAAATGAGTATTTTTGGGTTATTTTTGTGTTAATGTTGAATCATGCTGAGCTTGTTGGCCTCGTGTTCGCGTTCGTGTAACGTGTTGCATTAAATTATCTTGAATATAGTGCTCAGCGTTTGATCAACGTTTGATTGTTGCTGCGAGCTCCTAAAACACTTTCAAGATGAAAGATTATTGTGAAAGAAAGTTTTTTTTTACCTTGCTCACTAGTGTAAAATTGTGAAAACATTTTGTGTGTGTCAGTTAACTTTGCTATGGTTAGACGAGACCGCCCCTTGTAGGATAAAAGATAATTATTTTAAAATGGCCTTATCCGCCTCGTTTTCTCGGACTAGAATAAGAATTTAGTTCAGCCTTTACTTCAGAGTGGTGATAAAGAGCAAACACAAAAAGGACCTGATGTTTGTTTTAGTTTGTAGTTGTTTGTTAAGCTTTTCAACTGGAAAATTTGGTAGTCCAACTGAATTCGCCCGGTCGTTGTCTCACTACAGCAGAAACACAGCATTTTAATACCTGCTTCTATTAGATACCCTCATTTGTTTTTTGGCTCGGCAAAAGAACTGGTGATTTTGGTAAAACTATTGTGAATAAAACCTCAAATTCTTGTCACTTTCTTAGTGTTTTATGTATATAAAAAAGGTAATTTGCGATTGTTTTAACTCTAAGTTAATTTTGAACAGCTATATTTATAAAAAAAAATTATTACCTTGCTGTGTTTTGTGTATGCTTCTACAAAAACATTTTACCAGTTGTCAGTACAACACGTTTTTTCTGCCATCATACACCTGGGGGAAGGAGTGTTGAAAATTTAGTAGGGTTCTTCCTTGGGGAGGGAAGGGGGGATTGTATAATTGTTTCTTGTTTGTTTTAAAAACGCATAAACGGCCCTTGTATAACTTTCAGTTAAAAAACTTGTACTCAAAACAGGGTTTGTTTTCTGGATCAAGCGTACAACACCATTACATTAATGCTTAAAGAAAAAAGTAGTCAGGAATGTTAAGTAAGGAAATGAGATTTGCTACTAATAAGCTATGTGTTTGTTGTCATCCCTTGGCCTCAACCATCAGTTGGGCATTTCTTGGTACAGTTATCCTTAAAAACAGTTGTTACAATGTACCAACGGTGTTTAAGTGGATATCTGCTGAGAATTGTTATATTTACTAAATTTATGTAGATATGAATATAATAGTTTGGTAATCAATGTGAACTAATATTTGTGGTTAAGTTTCTGATACTCATCTTACAGTCTGTAATCTTTGACCAAACACACTGTTAGCTTCAAGCCTTACTTGGGCTTTCAGTTATGCATACTAGTAGCAAACTCAGGCATGATATTGATTTATGCTTACGGTATTTTAGAAGAAAGAGAGAGAATGAGCCAAACACAGGAAAGAGAACTTAAAGAAGATGTCAAGCGAAAACTGGCAAGTGGCAAAGTTACTGATCCAGTTGAGAAACTCCGTTTGAGATGCCTCGAAAGAGGCAGCAAAGGTATCAAAGGCCTTGGAAGGTGAGTTCACATCGACTATAAACTTTAGTCAGGACTACCAAGCAGGTTTAACAACACCTTCAAATGGATACTGTCAAAAAAATTTTAACTTAGACTTTAAAATTTGGTTTGCATGCAAAAATGGCTAAGGATGATGGTTTCTTCCAAAGCGAAACTAAGCAGCAGTTGAAGAATTTTTTGGTGTGGATTATTTGGTTTCTCAATATTTTTTGGTCATGGAAAACATGACATAAAAAAAATTAGTGGAAAAAAACCAATGTTTCAGTGACCTTCTAGCACCATTTAAGTTCAACTTAGCCTTATGCATACCACTTCTTTTCATTTAATATGTAACCTTGACAATGGTGCTAGATGGCACCAAAATGTCAGTTGTTTTTTCACAACTTTTCTTGTCTCATGTATTTCAAAATCATTTCTTATAAGGTCATGGAAAAGTTATGGACAAGTCTTGGAATTTCATTCCTCATTTTCAGTATGAACTCTGTATAAACATTAATGGAAATTAAAGTTTTCCAGTTGAGTGCTGATAATTTTTTTGTTAAATATTTTCCAACAAACTTTTTCTTAACAGAGTATTTCGCATAATGGATGATGACGGTTCCAAATCACTCAACTTTGATGAGTTCAGAAAAGGCTTGCATGATTATGGTGTGTTGGATAATGAACAGGTCAGCTGAAAGTTTTAACATTTGTGAGCATCAAATGTTGTACAAGTTATACAGTTTGATAATTAATAGGACAAGATTGTGCTGGTCTAGAATTTTCCTCTGGTTTAACTGGCCAGTCAAAAAAGTTAATGTGAAAATCTGAAATGTTAAGGGGGTATTTGATTGTAGATCTTAAAGCTTGATTTGGCTCTGCCGATGTTTTTAGAAAATTTGGAGAATATTTTTGGCATAAGATTAATTTATTTAAAGCAATTTTTTTGGAATTTTCTGATACAGTACAACAACTTGGTTTGATTCTCAATATTATTATTATTATTATTATTATTATTATTATTATTATTATTATGATTAAATTATTAAATAAGTTAAAGAATAAAAAAGAAACAATAAAGTTCCAAAGACTCAGTGATAACACTTGTAATGGCTTGTAATTGAAGAGTTAGTTAGGGTTAGATGACTTACCATCTATGTTTACAAACTGCATGCGATCGTTAAGATAAATTAAAAAGAAAGTAATAAAACTAGTAAAATAGCACGACCGAAAGATCGTGTTACCTGCCATCTTAATTACATGCATATGTATTTACAGCAACAGTGTTACAGCTTTTCAATATAAAACTATTTTCAATATGATGTTTACTCTGTGTTAAAGAAGAGGAAAAGAATTACAAAAAGATTAAAAGGTGTTTTGTGCAAGCAAAAAAGTGATCATTTCTTTTGTTGTTATTTTAACTGTTTAAGGTATAATGCAATTTATTTACCAAGAAAATAAAGTCTTTAATATGTGTTCTGTTAGGAAGCAAAGGAGATGTTTAATCAATTTGACAAGGATGGAAGTGGTACTTTGTCATTTGATGAGTTTCTTCAAAGTGTTCGGGTAAGTTGTGCACCCTGTGGTTTATACTCATTCTATGGGGAAAAAATACTTTTTAGAAAGTTTCTGCCATGTTCATTACTTTTTGTGTGTAGCCTTTTTTTTACTTCTTATCTGTAACCTTCAAAATTTAAATATGTGATGCCATCTCATCATGAAAAGGATGGAATGGGTATTTACAAAAACTAGTTTGTAACTTAATGTAAGAAATTTTGTTGAAAGGCAAGGAAAAACAGCAAAATTACAACTGACACTAGTTGCTAGACTTGATATTTGTTCTTGTTGCAAACATATGGCACACCAATTTTGCATTTCTACGCAAACTTCCCTTGAAGGGCCAGTGCAAAACCATTGTAAGTGTCTTTGTGTAAAATGTTTAATTCTTCTAATAGTTATGATGAGATAATAGGAATAATGCAGTGAGAATTGAGAACTTGATCAAAACTCAGTCAATCTGTCTAGTGCAAAACCAATGAGACCTTTTATGAAATGCTAAGTTTTCCAATCATTGTATAAAAATGATAGGGATTATATAGGGTGATTTGATAACTTCATCAAAAGTCAAGTCCACTGTTTTGGCTTTATACCCCAAGTTCAATTATAGTTTTAAACAAACGTGCATCTAGAAGATGGAGTTTTGATATACAACCGCCACCTTCCCTTGGGGAAGATAATTGGAAGATAATTGGACTGTTCTAGTTGTTGCAGCCTGGCTGATATATTAAATTAATTCTTGGACTAACAGCCACCAATGAGCCAGTCAAGACAAGATATCATCAAGAAGGCTTTCCAAAAATTGGACAGGACTGGCGATGGAGTAGTTACCATTAAAGATCTAAAAAGGTATGTAAAAAACAAAAGGTAACTTGCAGTACAATACTTGTGAAGTTATAAAGGTGCTCCCAATCATGGTTTTTCAGCACAAGTTTACTAAGGGAATAAGAAAGCATTGCATGTGTTTATATACAATTTAATAATACGTGGAAAGTACTAGAGTTGAGAGAAAACTCAAAACATTTCTCATGCCCTCTTACATTATAACCGTTTTCTGTTCTCATATATAACATAGATTTCTAACCAACTGTAGTAGGGAGTTTAAGCAATGAGGACATGAATGACGACGGCAGAGAACAACAGTGAATACAATAGCTGCACATTGGAATGCACTGTGCTGGCCACCTGCACGCCATTGTCTTGAAAATTACAACGTGAAAAGCTCAGTCTTGAAGTTTTAACGACTATGAGAACGACCTACATAAAATTGTGTCAACCTTCAATCATCTTTATCTGTGCACAAAGCATAACTCGGACAAGAAAGAAAGCATCGACGTCATCATCGACGTTGTCGTCCTCGTTGCTTAAAGTCCCTAGTGAGTGTTAAAGTCCCTAGTGAGTGTTAAAGTCCCTAGTGAGTGTTAAAGTCATACAAAGACTTTTGGTATTGAGGGTCTTGAATAGTTTGCTTATACAGCTCACATTAATATTCATTACTAAGAGTTTCCCTCAGTTAGGCCACAACATCAGGACCACCCTACTCTTTTGAAAAATGATTATAATTAAATTTTTTTGTAACTAGATTTTTTTAATTGATTGCTTTGAAAAGCAAGAAAAAATTTAATCATGATCTTCAATTCTTTGTTTCATCATGAAAAAATTGTTTATTATCAAAAGGAGACTTGAATATTTGAAGAAATGAAAAGAAATAGATCTAGACAAGATGAACAGATTTATTCTTAAAGTTTTGTTTGACCTTATCCCTGGACAGTACGAAATCACTCTTTTTAAGGCCTGTATTTTGAAACTGAATTTACCCCTGCACAGCTACCCAAAACAAGTTGTCATATAATGCTAGTTGCTCCCCCTCAAGGCTTGTAGCAAAAGAGTATCAGTTTTCTTTCCTTCTCCAAAGCATAGTTAATAGATTGAGTGGTTATGAAACCATTGTTGTATGTCTTCAGTGTTTGAAGTAATGATTTGTGACCAGAATTTTAAAAGTTTTGCATGAAAATCTTGAACCAGATATTTATTATCTAAAAACCTTAAACAGTTCCAGGCTTTTGGTTTAACACAAGCCCTCCATTAACAACCCCTAAGATACCAGACTGACTATTTTAACCCCTAAAAAGTAGGACGGTCAGACAGGTTTACTTCCCCAATATAAGAATTCCCTTCCCCCCTCCCCAAATATAGGGGTCACTCCCCTCCTCCTCCTTCCCAATAACTATGTTAAGAGCAAACAACTTTGTTTTTGCATAGATGAGGTACCTTTAGTTAATAATTGAGAGGAACCTGATCATTCTGGTGGCATAGCTGTTGTAAATTATTTGTACTGATCAAGTCTCCTTGGAAGCTCATTTTTGTGTTCTCTTCTTAAGACTTTACTAGGTAATGCTAACCATGCTTTATTTGTTATTCAATATAAAACAGGGTTTACAATGCAAGAAATCACCCTAAATATCAGCAGGGAAAAATGACAGAATCAGAGGTGTTTGAGGAGTACCTGAAGTCATTTGACAGCCCTAATAACCCAGATGGCAAGGTATGTGTTCTTTTTTCAAGATTGGCCATTTAAGATGTGTGATTAGAAAACTTCTATCAAATCCTCATTACACGTCAAATTATTTTCAGACAAATGAGGCACTGTCTGCATGGCATGTTGTACATAACTGCACTACAACAAAGTAATGGCAGGTTTCAGCTGACTTAATGTTTCCAGACAAACTTTTTCAAATCAAAACACCTTCAGGATCTTAAACAAAGAAACCTTGTCTCAAGCAACCAATCAAAATTAATAACAGTTGATTCATTGATCGTATCAATGGCTGGAACTCTCCTATAATCAGAAAAATACATAGCTGGTGAACCAGATGTTCAAGAATTTTGCTAGTTTGAGCCATTGTAGAAGAAAACTATTTGACAAAACTCAGTAATTAGGTCTTAGCAGTAATTCTTGGTTTTCACGCACTCCCTCGAGATGCAAAAGACAAAAGACGAAGCAGCCAAGTTGGTGTCCTACACAAAAGAAAAAAAATTCTTTTGTTCAAGGACACCAACATGGTCACTTTGATGTCAGGTGAAAACTGGCAATAGAAATTCTAAAAATGTGATAGTTTGAAAGTGTGACAGGCACCTCAACTGATGATTTTAAATTAAAACAAACAACGTTGCTGAATATTGATAAAAGTATGAATAATCCAAGCTGAGAGAATTTAAACCAACATGTCTTTTGTTGTGTTTAGAGCTAGAAGGGGTTAATGCTCAAAACTGAAAATGCTTTTAAACTGTTAACATGTTATTTCATTAACATTCTATTTTTATATACTTTTGCAGGTAACACTGGAGGAGTTCATTAACTACTACTCAGGGGTTAGTGCTTCAATTGATAATGATGCCTACTTTGATCTGATGATGAGAAATGCGTGGAAGCTCTAAACTGCAGAAGCTGTTTATGATGACAAAGTGTATTAGTATTTCCTATCCAACAGAAACTACACATTTTTGACTTTGTTAAACTTTAAGGATTTATAGAAAGTGTTAAAAGATAAGCTTGTTTCCAGTGGACTGGCATCAGGTTGTGTCAGTATCATTTCAAAATTTGGAACATCACTTTTACAACAAGACTAAGTTTCTCCTTCCTTTTGAAACAACTAAGAAGTAATTTTCAATTCAATTTTTCCCTTGAAATTGTCCAGTTTTTACAAGTAGTGGCAAGCTTTGTTATATCAAAAAGATATGGTAGTATTTGTTTTAACTATTCAATCTGAGGGTTCTTGTTTTAGTTTATTTTTAGTTTTTTAGCTATTTTGTTATTATATCAAATTTTCAGGAACTTTGTCATGTAAGGAGCAAGTCTCTTTGACTTCTATACTTCATTTTAGTTGAAATCATAAGTACTTAACCTTTAAACTATTTGCATATATAACGCAAAATAAAGTGTACTTGAGCAGCCATCTAGGTCCATGTCAAATAAACAAGCTTACACATAAGTCCGATGCAAGAATTCAAAACAGAAGGGCCTAGTGCAAAAACAATTTAAGTGTCTTTGTATGAAATGCTTAATTCTCCCAATGGTTGTTAAGGGATAATAGGATTAATGTAAAAATAGTTAAGAACTTGATCAAAAGTCCATTATGCCATTTTTGTCTGGTGCAAAAACAACACAACTTTCTCCCTCAATGGCAATTGTTATAATAGAGATAAATAAGTAGGGAGAGTTGAAAATTTTATCAAAAGTCACTAAAGTCATTTTGCACTAGACCCTTGAATAGTTCAAGTTTAAGTTTTTAGCCTTTTTGTAGTTGTTACTTGAAAACATTGTTGTGACACCAAAGGATTTTACTCATGGAAGAATATTTGCAGTTCAGGTTTAATATACTAGAAGTAACTCGTGTCAAGGACTGGAAACAATTATAATCACCACTTTGTTTTGAAATTGATAAATAAAATATTTAATAAAGTTGAAATGTCTTCATGCAAGTCTGTGGTAATTTTTAGAGTTAATTTGTAAATGTAATAGGCTCAAAAGATGCCCAGAAATAAGAGTTATTTACCAGCTGGATGGCCCATATTTAGCTGAACTGTGCAAGAGGTCTTGTATAAGGCCAGACACAAAACGATATGTAGACCAAGGGCATATTATATTAATAACTCCCTCCTCCTTAGATTTTTGTGTATTTTTTTTTAAAAAGACATCACAATTGTGACAGGCAAATTTTGCATTTTTCTAACATCTGCTGCAAATCCGTAACTTTTAGTTGAATTTGAGCCAAACTTTTAGGTAGATAACTTAAAGGTACAAGTTTGGCTTAAATTCATCCAAAGGTTGTGGATAAGCAGCAGATTTTTTTTAAAAAAAAGCAAATTTGCCTGTCACACTAGTGTTGTCTTCATCAGTTGAAAATATTTTGATTGTTAATATCTCAAGAACCATAAAATTAACGATATTGAGAAAAATTTACCAGTGCTACTCCATATTTAGCAAGGTCTATCCACTGAGGTAAATTTTTTTTCATTTCATAAATTAAAGGAAAATATTTTTATGAATTAATTATATTTAATTTTACAAGTGAGCAGTTTTGCATGTAAAATGGCATTGAGGCCTCACAGGTTAGAAGAAACTAAGTCAGCACTGAACCCAAAACAATATAGTTAGAGCATTCTTGAACCTCGTCAGCATCACATCAACATGGCTCGAGTTCCCAGAAAAAGAGAAAAACGATAATGTAAGATGGCCCCATTATGCTCGCACTGTACTTTAAAGTTAGTCAAACAATTTATCATCACTCAAGATTTTTTTATCCACACTGTATACTTGGACTATACGCTATGTAATATGTAAGGGTTCAAAATTGCTGCTGATTGGCAAATTGCTGGCCAGCAACTTGGCAATCCTTCTGCTGAATTTTATTTTTCAATTGCATTTTAAGATGAAGTGATTCTGAATAGCTGCTAGTAAGATCAGAGATGAGAAGGATTCTACAAGATAAGGCACATTTTCTGAAAGTTTTTTTGAACCCCGACTGTATTTATTTTATTAACAACAGTCACAGTAACTGTAAGTACCGAGTGCAATGGCTCAGCCCCCCACAACTTGAGAACATGACTGGTAATGTAATTAAAGTCATGTAAACAGTGTGGACTCAAATGCTGGGTTCCAAGATGAGGAATGAAGAAATTAGAGCAAGTTCATACTGGGGAGAGTTTCAATCCAGAATCATGTAAACACACCCTATGTTTCCTAAACTCTACATAAGGGTTTAAATCAAACAAGTTTAAAAGGTCAATCATCGACCAATAAGTTCGGTTCTTTTCCACAAGATGTGTTGGAAAATTTGACATTCTGATTCTAAGCCTTTTGTTAAATCAATCACAATGTCACTGTTTATAATGCCAGCTCCATCCAAGATTCAAAGTAAAATGGAAAAGCGTGGAAGAGTTGGTCTTGTTATCACAAGCTTCCTTTTTTATTATTAATACTAACTTATGCTAATTTATTCTTGTTCACTTTTATCTGTTAGTATTTTTATCTTATCATTCTGATGAAGCCTTCCACATGAGAAGGCAAAACGTAAATGTATATTTTATAAATTGTAATGTGTGAAAACCATAAAACTTTATTACAGATTTTATCTTTTTATCATGTTTTTTCCACACAAAAGCCTAAAGATTAGTATTAATATATTAAAGGTTAGATCATATTTCTGCAATATTAAAACCTTCAAACTCTTACAGGTTTTTGCAGAGTAACAGGTTCTTTTATCCAAGAACAACAATATGCCTCAATTAGTAATAAGGTAGTTTACTTTTTACACTTTGACTTAGGAATGTATGAACTGACTGAGCGCTTTCACCATGACGTCAGAATCCAAGGGTTTTTCGAAGGATTCTTTAGCTGCTGCCAAGTCTTCTTCCGACTTCGTAACAAAGGGAACAATTTTTTCTACTACTTCTTTTGGATACAACTCCGGATGAGCTTGGACGCCAACAATGTGCTTTGAGAACTCGACGACTTCATGCTCGCACGTTGAAGAGCTTGCTAAGCTCACAGCTCCTCTTGGCAATTCCAGAATGCATTCGCTATGGCTTTGCACCAAATTCAAAGGGCTTTTATTGCAAGCCTCCTCAAAATACCACCTTTTCCTCATTTCTCCATTCGGATGTATCTTTTCTGCTTGAATCACGAACTTATTTGAAGGATTACGACCCACTGTTCCGCCGAGAGCTTTGCAAATCAGTTGATGGCCGAAACACACTCCCGCAATTCGTGGCCCATTTTCTCGCTCCGCTGCTGTTTGAATGAATCTTTCTAATTTCCTTAACCACTCTCCATTTTTATTTACTGATTCTACGCTCCCTGAGATTGTAAAGCCTTCGTATTTTTCCAGATCAACTTCATCAGGCACTTCACCTATTTGAGCATTGAATATTTTCCATTCCTCCGTTTCGCCATCATTGTTGCCAAACAGTTGAACAAATCGCTGCCCAACAGCTTCGGCAAAGCCCCATTTCTCTTGATTATCACAAGCTATAGCTCCAAAATACTTCTTAGGCCCCTTTTCGTGTAATTCAGCAGCCATCCTTTTGAAAATTTTGAAAACTGCACTGTCACAGTATCGTACCTTGAGCTGAGTCACCAATGTCATGTCCCAAACACCCTAGGCTTTTCAACCCCGATGAAAAAGCCTGGTAACAAGGTTGAAACTTCAATCGGCCCCAAGCCGCAAACTTTTCAAAAACGCGCGGTTTCCGTTGTTTTTAAAAAATCTTTTGAACTTAACAACACAGATTGAATAAAATATCATTTGCAGTTTATAACTACCGGAAATCGTCTCGGGAAAATGGTTCAGCAAATCCGCAGGGATGAATTGATCAAATTCGTTTTCCAATACACACCGTAAACGCTCTAACCCCAGAAAGTAAAAGTTCGCAAATTATCCACATGTGGCGCTTCGTCTCTTCGCACTGCACCAATGTTAGCCAGAAAAAG